>PVLA01005958.1:70263-134537 GCA_004027455.1 Hydrochoerus hydrochaeris
AATGGGCCACCCTATTGTATTAGATCAACAGAGGATAAAAAACATTACATAACTATGTTAAAAAGAAAGACAGAAAATCTGGCCAACAAAGAAAAGAATCAATATAAATAGAACAGGAAGTATTGGGGCTAGGGTATAGCATGTTTGCTTTTGCAAGCTAATTAAGTAACAAGATTAAAGTTTAACAAAGGTGAAAAAATTAATTAACACATATTGTTTAAGATTATCCCTGCCTGGCCCTAAGCCTGGGAGGCTTCCTGCTTGGGGTTTAAGTTACTGCCAAAAGTTAGCAAATATATACTCCAGCTTCTAAAAAATAAAATAGATTCAGATTCACTCACATACTGGTGTGCAGTGTCTGCTGTCTCTCACTCGCCGACTCCCTGACCACCTTTGGGACCCCTGAGCCCTGCCGCAGCTGGACTCTGGCAACCCAGACAGAGGGAAATGAATCCTCTTGACACAGGAAGAAATTAAAATGTAAAAAATCTCATCAAATACTTCTGGACTACAACTGAAACAGCTAACAATTATGGGACACAGCATTTTCATGGTGATCCCCCAAGTTTGCACCAGCTTGAAACTGCTCCAGCAGGCAGAGCCACCCAAACTCATTCCTACCACCACTCACAGGAAGCACAGCAGCACTGAAGTTGGGGGTTGGTGAGCCAGTGAAGGGACCTTCATTAATCCATGGTCAGTGCTGGGAATGAGACCCCCCCCACACACACAGGAAGGGCATGACCAAATGGGCAACATCTTGGAATCAGGCAGGAGGAGCCTGAACTTCGCACAAACTGTGTGAAGGCACCTGAAGATTGGCTGGCCCGGTGGGGAGGGGCAGGCATACACAGCCACTCCTCAGTGACAAGACCAGGCAGGACAAGGCAGAGTTCCCTCACCAGCGTGCTTTGGAGGAAACATGGGCAACAGGGAAGGGGGCTGGGACTTGCAGTGTAACCTGTGTGGAGGAAGCCAGTGCCATGGCAGGAGAGAGAGGCAGGAGGAGGTCCCCAGCCCAGAACCCTGAGAGAACTGATCCAGGAGAAGGAAAAACAAGCAAGACTGAGGGCAGCAAACACACAACATCAGACATTACTTCAATGGATATTAAGAGATATCTTCAGGACCTTGTAGATGAGCACAAAACTGAAATATTAAATCAGGTAAAGCAGGATATGAGTAGAGTAATAAAAGTAATGCTCTCAGTAAGCATCTCTCAGGATGATAAAGACAGAAGAAGGGAGGAACACAAAAAAAGGAGAGAAACATTTGATAAATAATTTAAGAAAAATATAGAATACATGAAGCAGATTCAAAGAGACTACCAGGAAATTAAAAACTCCATTGAAAGCTGGCAAAACTCCTTAAAAGAAACTAAGGATAGACTATCAAAACTTGAAGACAAGTTTGAAATGTGTGATCATGAAAGGAAAGATCTCTTAAAAATAACAAGGAAACAGGCAGTAACAATACAAAGGCAAAAAGATGACAAGAGAATCTGCAATTTAAGAATAAGAAACATGAACAAAGAAGCACAAATACATACAGGTGAACCACAAAGTTTATTCATGGAAATAATTAAGGAAAACTTCCTAAGCATGGGAAAAGAAAATGACATTCAGTTATGTGAGGCATACGGAACTCCAGCCACCTACAACCAAAACAGATCTACACCCAGACACATAATAATCAAGATACCAGAAATTCAATATATAAATAAAGTATTAAAAGCCATCAAAGAAAAGAAACAGATTACCTATAAAGGTAAGCCCATCAGAATCACAGCTGACTTCTTGACACAGACCATCAGATCAAGAAGAGCTTGGAGTGAAGTCTTCCAAGTCCTGAAAGAAAATGACCTCCAGCACAGATTGTTGTACTGTGCAAAACTGTCACTAGAAATTAATGGAGAAACAAGATGCTTCCATGACAAAGAGGAACTGGGCAAGTTTGTGACCACCAATCCAACCCTACAGAGAATATTGAAGGACATTCGAGAGAGAGAGAAAAATATACCAGGATTTTAGGAACAGTGGCAAAAAGGCCTCAATGAGTGGGGCAGGCAGCAGAATGAAGGAGAAAACTAGACAAACAAAGGCAGAAAAATAGCATAGCAGAAATGAGGCAGAGAATGATAACTAGAAACTCTAACATAGATGGCCTTGAGATGCTATATAGTTAATAGTACACCAGGATTCAAAACCCACATTACTCACACTACTCTGCTTAGATGTATTATATTCTGTTCCAGTCATTCTACCTATACTAGATTTGAGAGCACAGACAGTAATCCTGAAAATAACAGGATATAGTACAGTAATCATCCTTAATTTCCTATTAACTTAATCTAAAGCACTGTATAACCTACACTGTTTTACCATCACTGATAGTAATCGAATCTGGTTTGTTAAGTTGCTGTTTTGTACTGATAGATTTTATTTAAAGCTGTTTATGATTGATAGTATCAAGTCTGACAGTATAGGCAACTGCACTTAAGATGACAAGATCCACTAGAATATCCACTATGGTTTGATTATTACCTGCCTTTTGATACTGTGTACAATGTTTTATTTTATTAATATTGTTATTTACTGCTATACTCAATTATACTGCTATATTCAATTATGCCTGATGATATAGACATTCTATTGAAGATAATAGGAAACAACACAGTAATTAGTGTAGATCACCTTGTACTGTGGTTTTATATGACTTGTTGGTTTCATGTTTTTATAGGAATTTGTTTTGTTTTGTCTTGCTAGGTTTTGTTTTTCCCTCTAATACAGAAAGGATAGAAATACATGTAGAGATTCATGCATGTGTAACAGTTTACACTCTCACTGTTTGACTATCTACTTTGTATGCTTTAATTTTGTAACTTGAACAACTATTTCTAAGAAGATATGTAATTTATTAACTAGTGATTTTTTATTGTTTATCTTTCTTTCTTTTTTTTGAATTCTGTGTTTTCTCTACCCTTTACATGCTTTTGTTACTCTTTAAATAAAAAAGGTTTAGTTTTTTACTGAACTAAGTTTTACTAGTATTGCAGAACACTAGTATTGCAGAAAGCAATGTCAATTTCTTTTGTATTTCTGCTTTGCTTTTAGAGAGATTTCAACAAAAAGTGCTACACAGAGACCAGTGTAAGAGTGTGAGTGAGAAGAGTTTCAGATCTAGAAGACAATATTGCAGCTAGTGTGCAAGAAAGGAATGACTTTTTACAAAGTAACAAGGAATCAGGAAATAAGAATTCAACTATACCAGGATGATGCAAAGAAAAATAATATAAGATTTGTACGTGTAAATGAAAAAGGTGACAACACAAACAATGTCAAAAGAATATTTACTGCAATGATAGCAGAAAATTTCTCAAATGTGGGAAAGGAAACTGATGTAGAGATAAGTGAAGTTTATAAACCTCTAATTAGCCATAAGCAAAACAAATCTACACACAGGACATACAATAAACTTCATCTCAGAAATTTAACATAGGAACAAAATATTAAAAGCTGTTAGAGAAAAGAGACAGATTACCTATAAATGAAAGCCCACCAAAATCTCAGCAGACTTCTCAACACCAACAATGAATTCAACATGATCATAGGATCAAATATTTCAGATCCTAAAGGAAAATGACTTCCCACTCAGTTTGATATACCCTGCAAAACTCTCCTTCAAAATTTATGGAGAATTTAGATACTTCCACAACAAATAAGGTCTGACAAACTTCATGACCACTAAACCAATCTTGCAAAGCATACTGAAAGATTTTTTAGATAGACACAAAAACAACTAACACTCCAAGAACACCAACAGAAAAAAGCCACTAAGCAGAGCAGACAAATAAATAGAGGGTAAAGGTAAAGAATAAACAGCAGAAAAATAACATGGCAAAAATGAGCCAATATATATCAGTTATAAACATTAATGTAAATGGCATCAAATCACCAGTTAAAAGAAATAGACTCACAGAATGGATCAAGAAACAACATCCAAACATATGCTATATACAAGAAACCCATCTAATCCAAAAGTAAATTCACAGACTGAAAGTCAAAGAATGGAAAACAATACTTCATGCAACAGGAACCCCCCAAAAAGCAGGGGTAGCTGTGCTCTTTGCAAACAATGTGAACTTCAAACCAAGAATGATCAGAAGAGATGAAGGTCACTACATACTAGATCTGTAAAACTTCAAGAGGAATAAATAACAATCTTAAATATATATGCACCTAATATGGGAGCACTCAGCTATGTAAAACAAATATTAATAGAAAAGAAAAATTGAATAAGCAATAACACAATTATAATGGGGGACTTTAACACCATTTTGACACAAAGAGACAGATCAACCACACAGAAAATCAGCAAAAAATAATAGAATTTAATCAAAATTGTGAATAAATGAACTTAGTAGACATGTACAAACTGTTCCACCCAACAACATCAGAACATACATTCTTCTCAGCTGCACATGGAACATTCTATAAAATAGACCATATACTAGCCCATAGAACAAACTTCAGTAAATGCAAAAGAAGTGAAATTATCCCAGGAATATTATCTGATCATTGTGTGTTATAAAACTGGAAATTAATCACAAAAGAAACTTACAAAACTTCGTAAACACATGGAAATTAAATAATACACTCCTGAACAATCAATGGGTCATAGAATAAATTAAAGAAGAATTTAAACACTATCTACAAGTAAATGAAAATACAAATACATCTTACCAGAATGTGTGGGAAGCAATGAAAGTAGTCCTCAGATGGAAATTTATTATTGTGAACTCGCACATCAGGAAAACAGAATGAACACAAGTAACAACCTGATGCTATACTTCAAACATCTGGAAAAAGAAGAGCAAGTCAAGCCCAAAGGAAAAAGAAGGGAGGAAATTATAAAATCAGAGCAGATATCAATACAACACAGACTAAGAAAACAAAATGAAGAATTAATGCATCAAATACTTGTTCTTTGAAAGAATAAATAAAATCAATATGCTCCTAGCTAACCATATTTGTTAAAAAAGGTAAGAAAAAAACTCCAACGCAGGCAATAAGGAATGAAATATGTTAAGTCACTGCAGACCCTATAAAATACAGATTATCATCAGTACCTACTTCAAAAACCTTTACTCTCATAGGTTTGATAACACAGAAGAAATGGACAGATTCCTAGAAATGTAGGAATTGCCAAAGCAGAATCAAGAAGTTGTAAATCTTCCAAATAACCCAATTTCAGTTAAAGAAATTGAAAATATAATTAGAACCTTACCAACAAAGAAAAGCCCAGGTCCTGATGGATTTACAAATGAATTTTACAAGAAATTCAAGGAAGACTTAATGTCAAAATTCCTTAAACTTTTCAATGAAATTGAAAGGAAAGTGATTCTTCTTAACTCATTACTGGAAAGATGTATCACCTTAATACCAAAACCAGAGAAAGACCCAGCAAAAAAAGAACTACAGGCAAATCTCCCTAATCAACATAGATGCAAAAATCCACAATAAAATAGTGACAAACAGCATGCAGCCTGTCATCAAGAAGATTAAACACCATGACCAATTTGGACTCATCCCAGGAATGCAGGGATGGTCCACAATACACAGATCAATAAGCATAATACATTATATCAACATAACCAAAGGTAAGAATCACATGACCATCTCAGGAGATGCAAAAAAGTTTTTGATAAAGTTCACACTCATTCGTGAAAAAAACTCTACAGAAAATTGGAGTAGATGGTCTTTATCACAATCTGATTAAAGCCATCTGTGACAAACCATCAGCCAGCATCATATTAAATAGACAAACCTGAAAGCTTTCACTCTAAAATCAGGAGCAAGACAAGGCTGTAGACCATCACCACTTGAATTTGATATAGTTCTGGAAATATGAGCCAGAGCAATTAGATAAGAGAAAGAAATATAAGGCATAAAGATAGGAAAAGAAGTGGATAAACTATCATTATTTGCAGATAACATGATACTCGGTGTAGAAGACACCCAAAACTCCATTGAAAGACATCTAGATATAATTATCAAATATAGTAATGTAGCTGGATACAATGTCAACACTCAAAATTCAGTAGCATTCCCCTACACAAACAGCAAAATCACTGAGAGGGAAATAAGTGAAACCACACCATTTACCACTGAATCAAAATAATTAAATACTTAGGAAATGTTGTAACAAAGAAAGTAAAAGATCTATACAGTGAAAATTACATTACCCTCAAAAAAGAAATTGAAGAGGGTCTCAGAAAATGGAAAGACATTCCTTATTCATGGATAGGAAGAACAAACATTATGAAAATGGCCATTCTCCCAAAATTGTTATACAGATTTAATGCAATTCCAATCAAAAACCATTTGCATACATCACAGATCTAGAAAAACCATTCCAAAAATTCATCAGTACCAAAAGAGACCTAAAATAGCAAAGGCAATTCTAAGTAACAAAGGCAAGGCAAGAGGCATCACATTCCCTTACATAAAGTTATACTACAAAGGTATTGTGATAAAATCAGCATGGTACTGGAATAAAAACAGACCTGAAGATCAATGGAGTAGATGAGAAGGTGCAATCACAACTACAAACATAACCAGCTACCTTGTCTTTGTCAAAGGGGCCAAGCACTTTCAATGAAAGAAAGAAAGCCTCGTTAAGAAGTGATGCTGTAATACCTATCTTTCCACATGCTGAAAACTTACACTGGACCCATGCCTAGTACTATGCACTAAACTAAAGTCAAAATGAGTCAAAGATGTAAATATTAAACCAGAAACACTAAATACCCTGTAAGACAAAGTATGTAGAAAGCTTGAAGACATAGGGGTTGGAAAAGAATTCATGAACAAAAATCAGACTACATGGGAAGCACTTCCCAGAATCAACAACCAGGTTCTCACCTTATTAAAATTTGTTTGCAGGCTGAGGATTTGTCTCAGTGGCTTAAGTGCCTGCCTGGCAAGCACAAGGTCATGAGTTTGATCCTTGGTACCCCCAAAGAAAGTGTTGGCATGTGAAAAGAAATCTCCAATAGAGTGAAAAGAAAACTCACAAATTGGGAAAAAATCTTAGCCAACTGTCCCCCAGAAAAAGGACTTTTATCTAAAACAATTACAGAATTTAAAAAATCAGACCCCAAAATTCAAAGACCCAATCCAAAAATGAGTGTATAAGATAAATACGCACTTATCACATGAAGAAACACAAATGGAAAATAAATACATGAAAAAATGTTCAACATCATTGGCCATTAGAGAAATGCAAATTAAAACCACAATGAGATTCCATTTCACTCTAGAAAGAATGGCCAGGATCAAGAAAACAACCAATAACATGCTGGAGAAGCTGTGGGAGAAAATGAACACTACTACACTGTCAGTGGTAGTGTAGCCTGGTGCAACCACTGTGGAAATCAGTATGGAGGTTCCTCAAAAAGCTAAGATTGGAGGACCCCTTTGATCCTGGTATTCCACATCTAGGCATTTTCCCAGAAGAATTGAAAATGTCATGCCACAATGATATATGTACACCCATATTTATAGCAGCACAATTTGTAATAGATAAATCTTGGAAACAACCCAAATGCCCTTCAACTGAGGAATGGATTAAAAAGATGTGCTGTTTGTATACAATTGAATACTACTCAGCTATAAAGAATGAGCACACTGAGGCTTTTATAAGTAAAGCATGCAACTTGAGACCATACTCATAAGTGAAATAAATCAAATTCCCATGTGTAAATACAGTCTTGTCTTCCCTAGTGTAATAAAATGAAAGAGCAAATAAGATACAAAATCTTCCATAAATATTGTGACAGGGGAAGAAACTGCTCAAGGAGGAAAAAATAACTCAGACAGGGAAAAGGAAAGAAAAGGAAGAGAAATGAAATAAAATATAAATTTGTATGTATGCACTTCAGATTACTATGATGATTGCATTACTAACTCTATTAGTTCTTGGAGCAAAACAGATAACTTCCATATGATTAGATCAATTTTCCATGATTGCATCTGTATCTGGTAATTCGAAGGAGACTTAAGAAGACAACTATGTAAAACAATGAAAACTGTTATGTTTCTACCACTTTGCTTTGAAAACCTAAATTGTTATTGTTTTTGCCTCGTAGGTATGGTTAATTATGTTAGGTCCCCTGTCTGAGAGACAGCACAATCATCATGGCAATGTTTCAAAGCTGTGCCTTGATAATGTATGCCTCTTTCTTCCCAAAGCCCCTATGGCTTCTCCCTCCCAAAAGTCTGTGCCAAAGCTCAGGCATGTAAAGGTTTACCCAATCCTCTGAACTCTCATGAAATAAATCAGCTCACATCAGTCCCCTGAATCCTACCCCTATCAGAGCCTATATCAGGCAAAACCTGCCCTTTGTCTGCAAGGGAGAGCCACCACAGCCTTCTCTGTGGTGACTCCCTCTGTGCCCCCCTCATTAAACTCTTTTCTTGTCTAATTGTCTCATCTCTTTAATATTTTGCACTGCTTTAGATTGAGTACAAATCACTCAATCAATTTATTCATTGTTTTGTTTTTCTCTCTAATACAGAAAGGATAAATGTACATGTATAGGCTCATATATTCCTAGAATATCATGTAAATGGTTTACAAGAATTGATTTTAGTATACATGATAGTATCAACAACTACACAGAAGAAAACAAAACAGCATAGTAGCAATTGATGATTTCCTACCATTTCATTTGAAAGCAAATAATGCTTCTATTCTTGGCTATGATTGGTTTCAGTCTGTTTTCAATTATCTGATTTCAATACATAAGAATATATGGAGAGCTATTTTGAAGAAAACAAGAGACATTATGGTAGTCACTGTTGATTTCCTGTTGTCACTTTTTTGAAATCTTGTGTAATTTACATTGTTTATTCTGATCTGGTTTGTTCTGGTTTGCTGTGCTTTGTTTTATTCTCTATAAAATGAAAAAAAATAAACACACAAAGAGTGAGAGGAAAGAAACTAGAATTTCCCATAGGGAGGAATGGAAGGACATATAAAACTGTACCATAACAGGGGGAAAAGCACCACAGTATGGACTCCTTACATATAACTTCAAAGCAGAGACTGAAAGCTAAATGAGCTTACACTTTCCTCTGTAAGTGCCCAGGAGGTACACATTCTGTTTCTCAGGTTGCTATGGTGAAAGGCAGTTTCCCTGTACATTTTGTTGGAACAATCACAGAGCAAAAGCCCTGTCATGTCATGTGAGTTTCCCTCAGAAGGCTTCAAAGGAGTAGTGTAATTCACTGTCCTGAAACAGACTGCAGTAGGAATGTTGGCCTTCTCTCTCCTAGAAGCTGGGCTTCCTCTTTTCCCATAAGAATGAATAGAAGCTAATATACAACTGGAACAGTTCAGAGAGGTTGTTTCCACACCTTGGTCTACTTTGGCTTAAGAGTGGCTTGGTGAACTAATCATATTTGTACACTGAGGAGTGTGTGCTTCTGTAGCTAATGGAGATTCATAGAATTCATTTCTATGCTTTTTTCCTGGGAAAGGCAATTTGCACATAGAGACATAAAACTGCCTTTGGGAAAGAAACATGTTGCAGTGTTTCAGTACTAATAACCCCCTTCAAAAAAAGTTCAGAACAGAGACTGAAAGCTAACTGAGCACTTTGGAAGGAGTTCCTCTGTAAATGCCCTGGAGGCGCAAATTGTGTTTGTCAGTATGCTGTGGTGAAAGGCAGTTTGCATGTGGATGGTGTGGGAACCCACATGGACAGAAACACTCTGCTAATTCCCATTAGTTTCCCTCAGAAGTTCAGAGGATAAAGGTAACTCATGAACCTGAAAGAGCCTGGGGTGGGAATGGAGGTCTGTCTCTCCTAGAAGCTGGACTTCCTCCTTCCCCATAAGAATGAATCAATTATACAAGTGTCCCAGTTAATAGTGGATGTTTTCACAGCTTGGTCAACTTTGATATAAGAGTAGCCCACAGAACTTAACATATATATGTATTTAAGAGTGTGGTGAATTATCAAGCAGCACTTATTTTAGAGTTCATGACTGTACATAGAGAAGGATCATTCCAGATGTTGAGTTACTTTTCTGCATGGTAATTATTCATATTGAAACACACCACATCTTGTTTGTTTCCCAGGGTGGTTTTAGGCCTCTAGTAGCATGCTGTCTTTCCCCAGGAAAAAACTGAGAAATTAAACTTCTATTTTTCCATTAACTACAGGAGCACACACACCTAAGTGCACAGATATGCTTTGTTCTCTGAGCTACTCTTATGTCAAAATTGACAAACTGCAGATACATCTAATGTGAACTGGGGCAGTTCTGAATATGCTTCCAGTCATTCTTATGGGGAAGGATGAAGCCAAGCTTCTAGGAGAGAGCAGGTTTCCATTCCTACCTCAAGCTCTTTCAAGGCAGTGAGTTATACTTTTCCTATGAAGTCTTCTGAGGGAAACACAAGAAATGACAGGGACTTTTGCTCCATGTGAATTCCATCACCATATACATGCAAACTGCCTTACACCATAGCGATCTGAGAAACATGTGTGCCTCCTGTGTCTTTACAGAAGAACTACTTCCAATGTGCTCAGTTAGATTTCAGTCTCTGCTCTGAACTTATACCAAAGGGGTCCAAGCTGTGGAGCTTTTCACTCTGCTATGGTACAGTGGTACATGCCCTGCCATTCACTCCTATGGGGAATTTTTAAGCAGCACTTGCCGATTCCACACCTCGGTCCCTAGAGCAGGATCATTGTGGAAATTTATTTCCACTTCTCCATTGGAGTTCTGCCTAAGTGCTCAGTTAGGTTTCAGTGTCTTCTGTGAACTTATGAGAAAGGGAGCTAAGGTGCTGAGTTTTTTACTCTGATAGAGTACAGTTGTATGTCTCCTTACATTGACTCTTATGGGAAATGTTTAGGCAGCACTTATTGGAGAATCCACTTTTCTGTACCTAAAGCAAGATCATTCTGGTCATTGAGTTATATTTATCCACTACCGTTCTTAATACTTAAATACACAATGTCCTTTGAGGGGGTTGTTTTTCAAAAGGCAGTTTTAGGCCTCTATGCCCAAATTGTGTTTTCCAAGACAAAACTGAGAATGAAATCTCTGCATCTCCATTAGATATAGAACTACAATCTGCTAAGTGCACAGATTTATTTACTATTATTCCAAGCTTGACCAAGTTATATAAACCCACTACAAAATTGTGCAGTTGTATGTTTTCTTCCATTCATTTTTATAGAGAAGTAGAAAGCCAAGTTTCCATGAGATAGCAGGCTTTCATTCTTACCATAGGATCTTGCACATCACTGAGTGACATTTCTCCCATGAAGCCTTCTGAGGGAAACTTACCAGAAAATTCAGGGTGTTTCTTTGCATGTTGGTTGCACATCTGCACTGCCTTTTACCAAAGAGAACTGAGAAAATCAATGTGTGCCTAATGGATTATTATGGAGGAACACATAACAAATGTTCATTTGACTTTGCATCTCTGCTGTGAACTTACACTGAAGGGGTCCAAGCTGTGGAGCCTTTCTTTCAGATATGGTACTACTGTACATCTCCTCCCATTCACTCCTATGTGTAATGATGAAGGAACACTTACTGAAGACTCTAGGCCTTTGTACCTAGATCTGGATCATGCTGGACATTGAGTTACACTTCTCCCCTGGAGTTATTAATATTGAAGCACATGACAACATACTGATTGTTTCTTTTTCCAAATGTGACTTTAGGTCTCTGTGTGCAAACTGCCTTTCCTAGGAAAAAACTGAGAAATGAAACTGATGCATCTCCTTTAGATATAGAATCACTCACTCCTAAGTGCACAGATATATTTAGTTCTTGGAGGTACTCTTATGTCAAAGTTTACCAAGCTATAGAAATATTCAGTATGGAATGGTACACTTGTATGTTTCCTTCCTTTCATTCTTACAGAGAAGTATAAGGCCCAGATTCTATGAGATAGCAGGCTTCCATTCTTACTGAAGAATCTTCCAAGACCTGAGTTAATCTTCCTTGATGTCTTCTGAGTGAAACTCCTCAGAAACTTCAGGGTATTTCTTTGCATGTTGATGAGACAGCAGTCTTTTACTATAGTGAACTGAGAAACCCAATGTGTGCCTAATGGGGTAATACAAAGAAACATATATATACCAACATATTCAGTTAGGTTTTTTCTCTACTCTGAACTTATATCAAAGGGGTAAAAGCTGTGGGGCCTTTCATTTTGATATAGTATAATTGTATACCTCTTTCTTTTCACTCTTATGGGAAATGGTCAAGCAGAACTCATTGCAGGTTCCATGCCTCCAATCCTAGAGCAGGATAATTTTGGGTGTTGAGTTTCACTTCTATATTGGAGATTTAATACTGAAACACACCAGGACATGTGTTGTATTTCTTTTCCTAAAGTTGGCCTTAGACCTCTATGTGCAAATTGCCTTTCCTAGGACAAAACTGAGAAATGAAACCCATGCCTCATGATTAGATAAAGAATCACATACTCTTAAGTGCATAGATTTGTTTATTTCTTGAAGCTACTCTCATGTAAAATTTGACCAAGCTGTGGAAACATCAAATATGAAATGGCATACTTATATACTTTCTTCCATTAATGCTTGTAGGGAATTAGGAAGCCCAGCTTCTATGAGATAGTAAGATTCCATTGTAACAAAGGATCTTTCAAGACACTGAGTTACACTTCTCCCATGAAGTATCCTGAGGAAAACTCACTGGAAACTTCTAGGTCCTTATTGGCATGCCGGCTACACGTGCAAATTATTTTTTACCATAGCAAACTGAGAAACACAATATGTACCTAATGCGCTATTACAGATGACCACATACCAAAATGTTCAGGTAGGTTTTAGTGCAATCAATGGGGACTTTCATTCTAATATGGTACCACTGAATATCTTTCCTTTCAATCCTATGGGGAATGTTCAAGCAGCATTTATTACAGACTGGAGAACTCTGTACCTAGAGCAGGATCATTCTGGACACTGAGTTACAATTCTCCAATGGAGTTCTTAATCCTAAAACACATGAAAACATGTGGAGTGTTTCTTTTTCCAAAGGCAGTTTTAGGCTGTTAATGTAAAAACTGCCTTTTGCAGGACAAAACTGAGAACAGAATCTTCTGCATGGCCATTACATACAGAAGCAAACTCTCCTAAGTGCACAGATTTGTTTGGTTCTTGGAGCTACTAATATGCCAATGTTGACTAAGCTGTGGAACCATTCACTATGAAATGGTGCAGTTGTATATTTTCTTCCATTCATTCTTATTGGGATATAGGTAACACAGCTTCTATGACATAGCAGCCTTCCATCCCAACCACAAGATCTTTCAAGACACTGAGTTACACATCTTCCATGAAGCCTTCTAAAAGAAACTCACAATAAGAGCTACACAAGCAATCTGCCTTTCACCATAAGTAACTGAGAAATTCAATGTGTGCCTAATGGGCCATTACAGAGGGACACATAACTGTTCACTTGGGTTTCAATCTCTGCTCTGATCTTGTATCAAAAGGGTCTAAGCTGTTGGACCTTTCATTTTGATATAACACAACTGTATATATCATTGATTGACTCCATTTGGGAATGATCAACCAGCACTTATTGATGACTCCATGCCTCTGTACCTGGAGAAGGCTCATTCTGAATGTTGAGCTACACATCTCCACTGGAATTTTTAATCATAAATTGCACCAAAGCATGCAGGGTGTTTCTTTTCCCAAAGGAAGTTTTAGGCCTCTATGCACAGACTGTCTTTTTGAGGAAAAAACTGAGAAATGAAACCTCTGCCTAATCATCAGAAACAGAAGAACACACATCTAAGGGCAAAGATTTCTTAAGTTCTTGTAGCTAGGATCATTCCACAAAAGAACAAACTGTAGAATCTTGTACTGAAAAATGATGCAGTTTTATATTTTCTTGCCTTTATTCTTATGAGGAAGTAGGAAGCCCAGTTTCTATGAGATAACAGAAATCCATCCTACTTCTGGATCTTTCAGGACAATGAGTTAAACATCTAACAAGAATCCTTCTGAAGGAAATTCACCAGAAACTTCTTCTTATTTCTTTGCATGCATATTACATATGCAAATTGCTTTTCAACACAGCAAACTGAGAAAAACAATGTGTGTCTAATGTTCTAGTGTATGGGAAAACATACCAAAGTGTTCAGTTAGATTTGAATCTCCATTCTGAAATTATGTTGAATGGGTCCAACCTGTACTGCCTTTTCACACAGATAAGGTACAATTCTGTATCTCCTTCCATTTACTTCTATGGGTAATGATCAAGCAGCACTTACTATAGACTTTGCACCTCTGTACATTGAACAGCATCATTCTGGACATTCAGTTCCACTTCTCCAAGGGACTTCTGAGTACTGAAACACACCACAACTTGTTTCTTTCCAAAGGCAGCTTTAGCCTTCTAAGTTTTTCTAGGACAAAACTGAGAAAGAAACCTCTGCATCTCCATTAGATACAGAACCACACACTCCTAGTTGCACAGATTTGTTTACTTTTCTGATCTACTTTTTATTGAAAGTTGACAAGGCTGTAGAATTATGCACTAGGAAATGGTGCAGTTGTATATTTTCTTCCATTGATTCTTATTGGAAGTGGGAAGCCCTGTTTCTCTGAAATAGCAGCATGCCATTCCTATGATATTGTCTTTTAGGGCACTAAATTACACTTCTCCCATGAAGTATTCTGAGGGACATTCACAAGAAACTTCAGGGTATTTCTTTGCCTGCGGGCTGTAGAACAATACACCATCAAACTACCCTTAACCATAGCATACTAAGAAACTCAATGTGTGCCTCTTGGGTATTGATAGAGTAACTGAAACTGAAATTCATTTTGGTTTAGTCTCTGGTCTGAACTTATTTCCAGCGGATTCTAGGGGTGAATCCTTTCATTAAGACATGGTACATTTGTATATCTCCTTACATTCACTCCTATGAGTAATTTTTAAAAAAAATTATGATTAATAGAACACAGAAAAGAAAAAAAGCAATACAGGCAAACAAAGAAAAACAAGAAAGCAAAAAAAAAATAATAACAGTATAGGTTTACAAAGCAAGATGATGGGAATTTGACAATGGTTTTAGTATTACATATTGTTATCTTCAAAATGGTGGCTTAGATTAACATATATAGACATGTAAATTTGATCTCAACATAGGAGCATTGACTGTTCTTGTCCAATATCTAATATTTAATATAATTAGTTGTATTGTCAGTTTAGTCAGTTTATCTATCAAACATGAGTATGTGTGTATATATGCACACACACACAAATTTCTTTTTCCTTTTGTCTTCCTTTTTTCCTCCTTTCCCTTATTCCAATTAATTTTCCTCTTTGAGCAGATTCTTACTCTTACACAGTATTTATTGTAGATTTTTTAACATATACAATTTTTCAGTTTCTTACAATATGATATTTACCCATGTGAGTTTGATTTATTTCACTGATGAATGTGGTCTCAAGTCATGTGCATTGACTTATAAAGTGTCGATGCTATCTTTCTTTACAGATAAGTAGCACCACATTTTTAAAAATACCACATCTTTTTTATCCTTTCATTGATTGATGCACTTGGGGAGTTTCAAAGATTTGGTTATTATAAATTGTGCTGCTATAAACATGGTTACACATACATCACTGTGGTATGATGTTTTCATTTCTTCTGGGAAAATGCCCAGAAGCAAGACAGCTGTGTCAAATGGAATGTCTAATCCTAGATTTTTGAGGAATCTCCTCACAGATTTCCACAGTGGTTGTACCAGTCTACAATCCCACCAACAGTGGATAAGAGTTCCTTTTTCCTCACAGCACATCCAGCATTTGTTGTTGGCTAATTTCTTGATCTTGGCCACTCTTTCTGGGGTGAGATAGAATCTCAGTGTTGTTTTAATTTTCATTTCCCAAATGACAATTGATGTTGAGCATTTTTTCACATATTTATTTGCCATTTGCATTTCTTCATCTGAGAAGTATGTATTCATCTCAGATGCCCATTTTGGATTCTGTCCTTGAATTTTGGGGGCCTATTTTTTTGAAAATTATTTGTAATGTCTAGAGAGAAGTCCTTTGTCTGAAGAACAGTTGGCTAAGATATTTTCCTAAATGGTGGGTTTTCTTTTTACTCTGTTGAAGATGTCTTTTGACATGTAAAATTTTTAATTGCTGATATTGGGAAGTGTTTCCCATGCAGTTCGATTTTTATTCATTAACTCTCTGCATATTCTTATGTCGTCAGTATTCCTACCTACTTTGTCTGCCAGGAAATTTCATTGTTCTGTTTTAATATTTAGATCTTTGATCCATTTTCCCTTTAGTTTAGTGCATGGTGATAGACATGGATCTAGTTTTAGTGTTCAGGTTATGGAGAGCCAGTTTTTCCAGCACCAATTATTAAAGAGGCTATCTTTCTTCCAATGCACATGTTTGGCCCCTTTGTCAAAGATGAGGTGGCTGAGTGTGTTTGCAACTGTGACTGTATCTTCCAATCTTCAGGTCTGTTTTTATTCCATTATGATGCTGATTTTATCACAGTAGCTTTGCAATATATTTCCAAGTTAGTGATTGTGATGCCTCCTCCTTTACCTTTGTTGCCCAGAATTATATTTTCTAGTCTAGGTCTTTTCTGGTTTCAGTTGATTTTCTTATTTAAAGAGAAAAAAACAGGAAAAAGGTAGAGCTATTACAGATTATCAAGATAAGAAGATAAACAGTAAGAAATCACTAGTTGATGAATTACACACAGTTCTTTTAGAAATAGTTTTTCAAGTTACAAAATTAAAGCACACAATGTGGACACTCAAGCAGTGAGAGTGCAAACAGATCTGTTCAACAATCCAACAAGAAACTAGAAATATATTTATCAATCCCACACACCTAAACATACATGCAGCTATATCTTTTATAGCACTTCATATTTCCTCTTTTTTGCAATAGCACTTATATATTTTTAAAACTTTATTTAAAGAGAAGAAAAAAGCAAAACAGAAAAAGGGTAGCAACAGTACAGAATTCTAAAAGAAAGAAAGAAAAAGAAAGAAAAAAAAGAAAATGAGAAAAAATCCCCACTAAGAAATCAGTAGTTGATAAATTACATACTGTCATCCTGGATGTAGTTGTTTAGGTTACAAAGTTAAAGGGTACATAGTAAACATTCAAACAGTCAGACTACAAAGAGTTCTGCTCAAAGATCCAATAAAGATTCAGCAGTATGGTCATCTATTTTACACACTCAAACATACATGCAATTATATCCCTTAGAGCACGTCTTTTTCCTCTCTATTTTACAACATCAATTATACATTTTGGGTTTTAATACTCTTTTTTCATATTTTTTTATTTAAAGAGAAGAAAACAGGAAAAAGTTAGAAATATTACAGAATTTCAAGAAAAGAAGATAAATAGTAAGAAATCACTAGTTGATACATTACATATTGTTCTTTTAGAAATAGTTATTCAAGTTACAGAATTAAAGCACATAAAGTGGACACTAAAACAGTGAGTGTGTAAACAGATCTGTTCAACAATCCAACAAGAACCTAAAAATATGGTCATCAATCACACACATCTAAACATATATGCAGCTATATCTTTTATAGCACCTCCTATTTCCTCTTTTTTTACAATAGCAATTATACATTTTTAAAATTTTATTTAAAGAGAAGAAAAAACAAAACAGAAAAAAGGGTAGCAACACTACAGAATTCTAAAAGAAAGGAAAAGGAGAATGAGAAAAAGCCCCACTAAGAAATCAGTAATTTATACATTAGATACTGTCATCCTGGATGTAGTTGTTCAAGTTACAAAGTTAAATGGTACATCATAAATATTCAAACAGTTAGACTACAAACAGTTTTGTTCAAAGATCCCACAAAGATTCAGCAATACGGTCATCTATTTTACACACTCAAACTTACATGCAGTTCTATCCCTTAGAGCACTTTATTTTCCTCTTGTTTTGCAATAGCAATTACACATTTTGGTTTTATTACTCTTGTAGTTATTATTTACTTTTTACATTAGAGACACAATATGATATTTATAAATATGATTCTTATTTATTTCACTAATGAGGATAGTCTCAAGTTGTCTCCATTTGCCTATGAAGGCCTCAAGATCATCCTTTTTATAGATGAGTAATACTCTATTGTATGAAAATGCTACATCTATTTCATCCACTCTGCAGTTGATGGACATCTTGGTTGTTTCCAGGATTTAGCTATCCCAAATTGTGCAGCTATGAACATGGGTGCACATCTATCACTGTGATATGAACTTTTCAATTCTTTTGGGAAAGTACCTAGGAGGGGAATAGCTAGACTGAATGGAACTTCCAATCCTAGTCTTCTGAGAATTCTTCATATGGATTTTCATAATGGATGCACCAGTATACATTCCCACCAACAGTGGAGCAGTGTTCATTTTTCCCCACAGCCTCACCAACATTTGTTATCAGTTGATTACTTGATGGCAGCTATTCTTTCCAGAGTGAGGTGGAATCTCAATGCTGTTTTGATTTGCATTTCTCGAATGACCAGTGATGGTGAACATTTCTTCATGTATTTATTTGCCATTTGTATATCTTTCTCTGAGAACTGTGTGTTCATCTCAGATGCCCATTTTTGGAGATGGTCTTTGAATTTTGGGGGCTTGATGTTTTTAAATTCTTTATCTGTTCTGGACACAAGTCCTTTCTCTGAGGGGTTGCTGAATAAAATTATTTCCCAATCTGGGTTTTATTCACTCTGTTGGTGATTTCCTTTGAAGTGCAGAAAATTTTCAATAGTATGAGATCCAATTTGCTGATTCTTTGAAATGTTACCCGTGAAGTTTGCATTTTTTCATGAATTCTCTGCCTACCTCTATGTCTCCAAGATTTCTACCTACCTTGCCTTCCAGTAGATTTAGTGTTTCTGTTTTAATATTGAGGTCTTTGATCCATTTAGACTTTAGTTTTGTGCATGGTGATAGGCTTGTATCTAGTTTCAGTCTTGAGCATGTAGAGAGCCGATTTTTCCAACACCATTTATTAAAGAGACTATCCTTCTTCCAGTGGACATATTTAGCTCCTTTGTCAAATTGCAGGTGGCTGAGTGGCTTTGAACTTGTGCTTGCATCTTCTAATCTGTTCCATTGATCCTCAGGTCTATTTCTTTGCCAGTACCAAGCTGATTTTATCACTGTGACTTTATAGTACTGTTTCAAGTCAGGAACTCAGATGCCTCCTGCCTTGCTTTTGTTGCCTAGAATTGCCTTTACTATTCTAGGTTTATGTTTCCAAATGAATTTAGGAGTGTGTTCTCTAGATCTGTGAGGTATGTCAATGGTGTTTTGATTGGGATTGCATTAAGTTTGTATAACAGTTTTGGGAGTATAGCGATTTTTATAATGTTGTTTCTTCCTAACCAAGGGCAAGGAATGTCCTTCCATTTTTTAATATCCTCGTCAAGCTCCTTTTTCAGCATAGTTTAGATTTCAGCGTATAGGTCTTTTACATTTTTAGTTCGGTTGGTTCCTAAGTGTTTCATTTTTATATATGTTATTTTAAAGGGCAATATTTCCATAATTTCTCTCTCAGTGAGTTTTTTCTTTGTATAAAAGAATGCTTTTGATTTTTGAGCACTGACTTTGTATCCCGCTACACTGCTGAACTTGTTTGTTTCCTCTAGTAGTCTTTTAATGGAGTCTTTTCAGTCTTCTATATAGAGTATCATGTCATCTGCAAATAGGGATAATATAACTTCTTCCTTTCCTATCTTTACTCCTTTTATTTTTCTCTCTTGTCTGGCTGCCCTGGCTAGTGTTTCCAGAACTATATTGAAAAGGAGTGGTGTTAGTGGACATCCTTGTCTTGTTCCTGATTTTAAAGTGAAAGCTTTACATTTTTGACAATTGAGTATAATGTTGGCTGTTGGTTTGTCATAGATGGCCTTTATAAGGGTGAGGTGGATGCCATGTATTCCGAGTTTCTGAAGGGTTTTTATCATGAATATGTGTTGGACTTTGTCAAAAGCTTTTCCTGCATCTATTGTGATGATCATGTGTTTTTTGTTTTCTGCTCTGTTGCTTGTGGTGTTTATTGACTTGCATATGTTAAACCATCCCTGAATTCCTGGAATGAACCCCACTTGGTCATGATGTATAATCTTCTTGGTGATTTGCTGCATTCTATTTGCCAGTAATTTGTTGAAAATCTTTGCATCAATGTTCATTAGTGAGATAGGATTATAGTTCTCTTTTCTGATTGCATCTTTCTCTGGTTTTGGTATCAGAGTAATATTGAGAATCTTTGCATCAATGTTCATTAGTGAGACTGGCCTATGGTTCTCTTTTTTGGTTGGATATTTCTCCGGTTTTGGCTTCAGAGTAATACTTGCCTCCAGGAATGATTTAGGGAGGATTGCTTTTTTCTCAATTTCATTGAATATTTTAAGGAGTACTGGCATCATATCTTCTCTAAATTTCTTATAGAATTCAGCTGTGAATCCAACAGGCTTTTCTTTGTTGGTAAGTTTTTAATAATATTTTCAATTTCAATAGCTGATATTGGGTTGCTCAAAATTGCTATATCTTCTTGGTTGGGCTTTGATAGTTCATATGTTTCTAGAAATCTGTCCATTTCCTCTGTGTTCTCCAATCTATGTGAGTAGAGATTTTCAAAGTAGGTATTCATGATATTTTGAATTTCCAAGGAATCTGTAGTAATTTCTCCCTTTTAAGTTCTTATTGCATGAATTTACATTTTTTCTTTCATTATTTAATAAGGATAAATCGGGGTTTGTCAATTTTGTTTATTCCCTCAAAAAACTAGACTTTTGGTTCATTAATTCTTTGTATTTTTTTTAGTTTCAATTGCATTGATTTCTGCTCCAATCGTTTACAATTTCCTCTCTTCTATGAACTTTGGGTTTAGCTTGCTCTTCTTTTTCTAGATGCTTGAGATGGAGCATTAGGTTGTTTATTTGTGCTCATTCTGTTTTCTTGATATGACAATTTATTGCTACATATTTCCCTCTTAAAACCACTTTCATTGCATCCCACAGATTACAGTATGTTGTTTCTATTTTTCATTGAATTTTAGGTATTGCTTTATTTCTTCTTTAATTTCATCTGTAGCCCACTGGTTGTTCAAAAGGCTGTTATTTAATTTCCATGTATTTATGCAGGTTTTACAATTTCTTTTCCATTAATTTCCAATTTCAGTATACTATGGTCAGGTATTATGCATGGTATGATTTCAATACCTTTGCATTTACTTAAGAATGTTTTATGGTCTATTTGGGACAATGTCCCATGTGCAGCTGAGAAGACTGTGTATTCTGATGTGGTTGGATGGAACACTCTGTAAACGTCTAATAAATCCAATTGCTCACAGGTATGATTCAGTTCTGTTATTTCTTTGCTGACTTTTTGTCTAGTTGATCTATCTCTTTGTGACAATGGGATGTTAAGATATCCTATTATAATTGTGTTCTTGTGTATTTGGTTTTTCATGTCCATTATTATTGGTCTTGTATATTTGAGTGCTCCTGCATTTGAGCATATATTTTTTATTTATAATTGTTAGTTCTTCCTCTTGAATTTTTCCACTAACAAGTATGTAGTGACCTTCTCTATCTCTTTTAATCATTTTAGGTTTGAAGTTCACATTTTCTTCAAATAAAATAGCTACCCCTGCTTTTCTCTGGGTTCCTGTTGCATGGAATACTGTTTTCCATCCTTTGACTTTCATTCTATGAGTTTCTTTTTGGGTCAGATGTGTTTCTTGTATATAGCTTATTGTGGTATCCTGTTTCTTGATCCATTCTGTCAATCTATTTCTTTTTATAGGTGAATTGAGGCCATTAATATTTATGGATATCACTGATGTGTACTGGCTCAACTTTGCCATGGTATGTTCCAGTTGTTTCTTTCTGCTTTTCTCCTTATTTAATTGCTTATCCTACTTAGTGGTTTCTTTCTGCTGATGGTCATTTTTACATCTGTCTAGTATGTCTTTCAGTACTCTTTCTAGGGTTGGTTTGGTGGACATGAATTTCTTCAGTTGTTCTTTGTCATGGAAGTATCTTGTTTCTCCATTAAATTTGAATGAAAGTTTTTCTGGATACATCAGTCTGGGTTGAAGTTTGTTTTCTTTCAGGGCTTGAAATATGTCATTTCCTTCTTGACTTGAGGGTTTGCGCTGAAAAGTCTGCCGTGAATCTAATGGGCCTTGATAGGTGAGTTTTGTCTTTTCTCTGACAGCTTTTAGTATTCTGTTTTTATGCTGTGTGGCTGAGATTTTAACTATTATGTCTTGGTGTGGATTTATGTTGATTGTGACTGTTTGGTTTGTTATATGCCTCACTTATCTTTGTATCAGATTCTTTCCACATGTTTGGGAAATTTTCTGCTATTATTTTTGTAAATGCTTTACGTATGTCATTTGCCTGGTCTCCATTATTCTTATATTGTTGATCTTGGCATCATCATGAAGCTTCTGGATTATCATTTCATGCTGCTTTGTTATTTTTAAAAGTTCTGTCCTTTCCTGATCTCTGTGATCCTGTTGTCAAGGTCTGAAATCCTATCCTCATCTTCCATTAGGTAGTTTTGCAAGCTTTCAATAGAATTTCTTGTTTCTTGTATGTCTCTTTGAGTTTGTTTCATGAATTCTCCTTATTTCTTGTATTGTTCATTCAGAGTTTCAATCAGTTTCCTATACTCATGTACTTTTTTCTCTAGTTCTTCTTTAGCTGCATTCAACAACTCCCTTACTAAAGTTGTTATATCTTTACATGGGAGAGTACTTCTAATTTGATTTCCTCTATAGCCTGATGCAACTGTTTTTTATTTCACTCTCCATCTTTTCAGAGATTCCTGGTGTGTTACTTTTGGGGTCCTCTATTTCATTGTCTCCTATACTTGCTTCTGGTGAAGTATGTTTGAGTCTGCATTTTGCTTTTTCATTTTGTCATTTTCACTCTGCCTGATGTTTTCTATGTGTAGGAGGAAATCACACACATTCTTTTCAAACTCACCAAAGTCTTACATTTAGTTGGATGGGGTTTTACTACTGGCCTATTTATCCCCTGTACACCTCTATTTTAGGGGTATCCTCACCACACTGATACAATTAATCCACTGTAGTCCAATGTTCTCCACCTGGGAGCAAAGTTCCAAATTTTTTCATAGTAACTGGAGCTTATTGATGTCTTCTGATGTTCTAGGTGGGAGGCCAGGCCCAGCAGAAGCAGTCTAGGGCACTTTTCAGTCTTGGGTGGGCCTCCTGGTTTTCCTGGTGGCAGGGCACGCCCTTGGGGGAGGCTCCAGGCAGCCTATGCCTGAGGCCAACTTCTGCTAAGTTCCTGTTGGCAGGGCAAGCCCACGGGGGAGGTTCCAGGCACTTTACCCCTGACAGGCCCATGGGGAAGTTACAAGCAGCTTAAGCCTGATGCAGGCTTCCGCTAAGATACTGTTGGCAGGACGGGCCCATGGTGGAGGTACCAGGCAGGCTACATCTGATGCAGGCTTCCTCTATGTTCTTCAGTTGAATTTTAACAATGATTTCCATAGGTCTGTGAGGTATGCAAATGTTATTTTGATTGCAATTGCATTGAATCTGTATAATAATTTTGGGAGGATGTTCATTTTCACAATGTTTGTTCTTCCTATCTATGAGCAGGGAATACCTCCCCAATTTCTGAAATCCTCTTTATTTCCCTTTTGAGTGTAACATAGGTTTCACTCTGTAAATCTTTTACTTCATTTGTTAGATTGATTCTTAAGTATTTCATTTCTTTGATGAAAGCTGAAGGGTGTGGTTTCCCTTATTTTTCTCTCAATGGATTTTTTGTTTGTGTAAAAGAATGCTATTGATTTTTGATTGTTGACATTGTATCTGGCTACATTACTGCATTTGGTTATTATGTCTTGGAATCTTTCAATGATATTTTTAGGGTCTTCTATGTATAGTATCATACCATCTGCAAATAATAATAATTTATCTACTTCCATTCTTATCCTTATGCCTTTTATTTCTCTTTTGTTTCTAATTACTCTGGCTAGTGTTTCCAGGACTCTATGGAATAGGGTGTTGATAATGGACATCCTTGCCTTGATCCAGATTTTAGGTAGAAAGTTTTCAGTTGTTGTCCATTTAGTAAGATGTTCGCTGTAGGTTTATCATAAATGACTTTTATCAGATTGAGGTAGAGACCATCTATTTCAATTTTATGTTTGGTTTTTATCATGAATGGGTGTTGGATTTTGTCAAAAGCTTTTACTGCATCTATTGAGATGACCATTTGCTTCTTGTCCTTGGTTCTGTTGATACAATTTATTATATTTATTTGCATATGTTGAACCATCTTTGCATTCCTTGGGTGAATTCCACATGATCCTTGTGCATGATCTTTCTGATGGTTTGATGCATTCTATTTGCCAGTATTTTATTGAGGATTTTTGCATCTATTTTCATTAGTGAGACTGCCCTATAATTTTCTTTTTTGGTTTGGTGTTTCTCTGTTTTTTGGTATTAGGGTAATATCTGTTTCCAGGAATGAGTTAGGGAGAATTGCTTCCCTTTCAATTTCATTGAAGAGTTTGAGGAATGTTGGAATTATATCTTTCCTCAATGTCTTGTAGAATTCTGCAGTTAATCCATCAGGACCTGGGCTTTTTTTGTTGGTGAGGTTTTAATTACATTTTCAATTTCATTCACTGAAATTGAGTTATTCAGAAGTTTTTTTTAATTTTTCATATATTTTATTCTTCAATTTAAAGTAATTTTTTCATTCTTGATTTTTTTATTTAAAGAGAAAAAACAGGAAAAAGGTAGAAATATAGAATTTCAAGAAAAAAAACAAACAGTAAGAAATCACTAGTTGATAAATTACATATTGTTCTTTTAGAAATAGTTATTCAAGTTACAAAATTAAAGCACACAAAGTGGACACTAAAGCAGTGAGAGTGCAAAAAGATTACATATTCTTGATTATTCAGCTTTAGTAATTGATATGCTTCTAGGAGTCTGTCCATTTTTTCTATGTTATCAAATCTATGAGAGTAAAGATTTTCAAAGTAGGTATTGATTATCTTCTGTATTTCTGCAGGGTCTGTAATGATTTCACCCTTTTCATTTCTTATTGCATGGATTTGAACTTTTTCTTTCCACTTTTTGATAAGGCTGGCTAGGGGTCTATCAATTTTTTTGATTCAAAGAAAAAACTCTTGCATTCATTAATTCTTTGTATTGTTTTCTCAGATTCAATTACATTGATTTCTACTCTGATCTTTTCAATTTCATGCATTCTTTGGGCTTTGGGTTTGACTTGCTCTTCCTTTTGGGTTCAGCATTGTTGTTTATGTGTGTTATTTCCGTTTTCTACTATTGGTGTTTAGTGATATCAATTTTCCTCTGAGGATTGCTTTCATTGTGTCTCATAGGTTCTGGTAATTTGCATTTACATTTTTGTTCCATTGGAGATATTGTTTAATTTCTTCTCTAATTTCTTCTCTAATTTCTTCTGTTACCCACTGGTTGTTTAGGAGAGTGTCATTTAGTTTCCATGTTTTTATTGGGTTCTTGTGGAGTTTTGTTTGTCATTAATTTCTGATTTTATTGTGCTATGGTCAGATCATATGCATGAAATTATCTCAATTCCTTTGCATTTACTTAAGAATTTTCTGTGAGTTAGTATATGATCTATTTTAGAGAATGATCCATTGCAGCTGAGAAGACTGTGCATTCTGATGTTGATGGGTGGAACACTGTGTACACAACTACAAGCTTCATTTTTTCACAAGTTTGGTTTTGTTCTGTTATTTCTTTGCTGATTTATTGTTTATTTGACGTGTCTCTTTATGACAGTGGGGTGGTAATGTCCCCTGTTATGACTGTATTATTGTTTACTTGTTTTTTCATGTATATTAAAATTTGTCTTACATAGTAGGATGCTCCCATATTTGGCACAAATATATTTGTGATTGTAATCTCTTCTTGAATTTTTCCCCTAACAAGTATGTAGTGACCTTCTTTATATCTTTTGAGCATTCTTGGTATGAAGTTCACATTGTTGGCAAACACAATAGCTACCCCTGCTTTTTTCTGGGTTCTTGTTGCATGGAGTGTTGTTTTCCATCCTTTTACTTTTAGTCTATGAAATTTCCTTTAGAGTTAAATGGGTTTCTTTTACATAGCATATTGTTGGATTTTGATTCTTAATCCACTGCCAGTCTTGTTTTTTTATTGGTGAGTTGAGACCATTTACATTGATGAATATAACTGAAAAATAGTGACTTATCACAGTGACATTATCTTCTTTTGTTGGTTTTCTAATTTTTCTGTTAAATCATTTGCCCTGCTTAGTGATTTCCTTTTGTTATTTTTCTTGTTGTTATCTTTGCCTCTTTCTAGAGTTTCTTTCAGTACTTTTTGTAGTGTTGGTTTGCTGGTCATACATTTCTTACATTGTTCTTTGTCATGGAATTATCTTCTCCATAAATCTTCAAAGATGGTTTTTCAGGCTACATTATTCTGTGTTGAAAGTTATTTTCTTTCATGACCTGAAATACTTCACTTCAAACTTTTCTTGACTTGAAGATTTGTGTTGAGAACTCTACTGTGATTCTGATAGGCTTTCTGTCATATGTGATCTGTTTCTTTTTTCTTACAGCCTTTAGTATTGTGCTCTTGTGCTGAACTTCTGATACCCTAATTATTACATGTCTAGGTGAAACTTTATTTTGCTAATGGTTAATTGGGGTAGAGTATGCCTCACTTATCTGCAAATCAAATTCTCTTCCCATGTTTGGAAATTTTTTGTAATTATATCTGCAAATTGTCTTCACAGGTCATTTGTGTTGATCCCTCTTTTTTCATTGACACCTATCAATCTTATATTGTTCTTCAAATCATCTTACAGCTGTCGAATTGTTGTTTCTTAGTTCCTTGTTATTTTTAAGAGATCTTTTATTTTGTGGTTGTAATCTTCCATCCTGTTTTCAAGGTCTGAGAGTCTATCTTCAGCTTCATTCAAGCAGTTTTTCCAGGTTTCAATGTGATTTTTAATTTCTTGAATAACCGTTTGAATCTGTTTCATGCATTCTAATTGTTTTATATCATTCATTGAAGGTTTCTATCATTTCATTATGCTCTATTTTCTTATTTGTGCCTTTCTATATACATGCAGCATTTCTTTCATAATATATGTCATTTCATTTTTACCTGAAAGATTATTTCAGACTTGATTTCCTCTACAAATTTCATGGAGTTGTTTCTTTACTTCATTTGATATCAACTCAGAAATTTCAGTTGTGCTCTTGCCAGTGTCTTCCTTTTCACTGTCTCTTGGGTTTGTTCTCAGTGGGCTGCAAGACTTAGGCTGCCTCTTGGTCTTTCATTTTCATTTTCCTCTGCAACCAGTGTGGCTGGTCATGCAGTCTCCTGATTTATTACACTGGAGCACTGCACTGAGCAGAGTCTCAATCAGCTGATATCCCTATGGCTGGCTGAGGTGCACTCCCAAACTATGATGCTGGATCCTTGTGCTCTGTGGCCTATGAGACTAGCTGAGTGTTACCCTGATGGTACTATGTTGGGTTGCTCTTGGATGCTGGACTGGGTAGAGGTTGGATCTTATTGCTGCAAGCAGGGACAGACTCTAAGAGTGTGTTTCTGGGGGCACAGAACCTGTTTGAGTGGAGTTGAGAACCTCTGGCATCTAGGTGGCTAGTAGGAAAACACCCCCAGTGTGTCATCAGGGTCTAGCCTGGTTAGGTGGAGTTTAAAACCTCTGGAACCCAGGTGGCTAGGCAGAGCGGAATACCAAGTGTGGCACTGCCTGAACCTTACCTCTGGCTGGGAGGAGTTCAGAGCCACCAGAGCACACAGCAAGCCAGAGCGTGTCCATAGTGTATGATGCCATGGCCTTGCTCCTGGCTGGGTGGAGTTCTGAATCTCCAGGACATGCTGTGTGCCTAGCAGAGCCACACTGCTGAACTATGGAGCTATAGTCTTATGCTCTGAGGGGCAGAGCTCAAATTCTCCAAGACCCATCTAGCTTCCTGATGGGCAGCTCTGGGGCTCTGGGATTGGCTGGACTGAATACCTCTGTGACCAGTGAGGCTGGCTGAGTTGTCCCCTGATGGATTGTGCTGAGACACTTGGCTGGGAAGTGTTCAAATCCTCTGTACAGCTACCAAGAACACACCCCTAGAGTGTGATGCCAGGGCCTTATACCTCAAGAACAAAAGATTCTAAAACATAGGTTCTCATTGATGTGGGGACCTTCAAAATAGCTTTTGCTTGTCCTTTTCTTAGCACCATCCATGATCATCAGAAGTCTGAGTGGCTGCAGAGCCTGACCTTTAGTCCTCCAGAACAGGAATTATTGATTCACTTTCAACCCACATCTCCACTGGACTATGAGAAAAACTAAATGATCTCCAAATACATTCTCAGTCCTCAGAAGCCCCAGGGCTGGGTAAAGAGGGAAAGCAGTGCTGAGAGACTCCCTGAGTGCTAAGAAGAATAATGGTACATAACTTTCAGTTGTAGAATTCTCTTCACTCCTATCAGGAATTTTAAAACAGCACTTATTATAGACTACATGACTCTGTTCTAGGGAACCATCATGCTGGATGTTGAGTTACACATACCAATTGGAGTTCTTAATACTGAAACACACCACAACATACAGGCTATTTCTTATTGCAAAGGCAGCTTTAAGCCTCTGTGCACAAATTTACTTTCCCCAGATAAAACTGAGAAATGAAACCTCTTCATCTTCATTACATACAGAAGCAAGCACTCTGAAGTGCCCAGATATGTCTAGTTTTTTTAGCTACTCTTATGGTAAAGCTCACAAAGCTGTGTAAATAGCCACTGCAAAATGGTGCTGTTGTATATTATCCTTACAATAATCCTTATGGGGAAGTAGGAAGCCCAGATTCTTTGAAAGAGCAGGCTTCCATTCCTAGGACAGGATTTTTCAGAACACTGAGTTACACTTCTCCCATAAAGTCTTCTGAGAGAAACTCACCAAAACACTTCAGGGTATTTTTTTGACATGTGAGATAATGAAAACTGCCTTTCACCAAAGTCAACTGAGAAACTCAATGTGAGTCTAATGAGCTACTACAGAGGGTGACATACCATTGTGTTCAGTCAGGTTTGCATCTCTACTCTGAACTTATATCAGTGGGGTCCAAACTGTGGGAGGTTTCATTCCAATGTGGTAAAATTGTGTATCTCTTTCCATTCACTCTTATGGGGAATGATAAAGAGCACTTACTGTAGTCTCCATGCCTGTGAACATAGAGCAGGATCATTCTTGAAGTTGAGCTACACTTCTCCACTGGAATTCTTAATACTGAAATGTGCCAAAACATACATGGTGTTTCTTTTCCCAAAAGTGACTTTAGGCTTCTGTGAGTGAACTGTCTTTCACAGGAAAAACTGAGAAATGAAACAAATGCTTCTCCATTACAAACAGAATCACACACTCCTAAATGCACAGATTTGTTTACTTCTCTGAGCTACTCTTATTGCAAAGTTGGCCAAGCAGTGGAAACATCCTATATGAAATGGTGCAGTTGTATATCTCCTTCCATTCATTCTTAGAGGAAACAGGAAGCCCAGCTTCTATGAGATAGCTGGTTCCCATCCTACCATGGGGTCTTTCAAGACAGTGAGTTACACTTGCCCATGAAGTCTTCTGATGTAAACTCACAAGAAACTTCAGCGTGTTTCTTTGCATGCAGGTTACACATGCAAACTGCTTTCCCCATAGTAAACTGAGAAACTCAATATGTGCCTAATGGCCTATTGCAGAAAAATACTTTCCACGGTTTTCAGTCAAGTTTGAATTTTTGTTCTGAACTTACATCAAAGGAGTTCAAGCTGTGGTACCTTTCATTCCTATATGGTACAATTATATGTGTCCTTCCATTCACTCATAAGGAGAATGTTCAAGTAGCATTTATCATCAATTCCACGCAGCTGTACATACAGTACAATCATTGTGCACATTGAGATACACTTTTCCTCTGGAGTTTTAATACTGAAACACAAAATAACTTGTGTGTTTTTCTTTTCCCAAAGGGATCTTTAGGGCTCTTTGTGCAAACTACCTTTCCCAGAAAAAAACTGAGAAATTATACCTCTGCAGGTCCCTTAGATACTGAAACATACATTTCTAACAGCATGTATTTGTTCAATTTTTGAAGTTACTCTCATGCCAAAAATGACCAAGCTGTGGAAACATTCACTACATAATGGTACTGTTGTATATCTCCATCCATGCATTGTTAAGGGGAAGTAGAAAGCCAAGTTTCTATGAGATAGTTAGCTTCTATTCTTACTGCAGGATCTGTTAGGACACTGAATTACACTTCTCCCATGAAGTCTTCTCAGAAAACTCAGCCAGATAATTCAGGGTATTTCTGTGCATGTGCACTAATCATACAAAATTTCTCTCATCATAACAAACTGAAAAATTCAATTTGTGCTTCATAGGCTATTACAGAGAAACAATACCAAAGTGTTCAGTCAGGTTGGAATTTCTGAACTTATATTAAAGGAGTCTAGGCTGTGGGGCCTTTCATTCCAATATGGTACAATTGTATATCTCTTTCACTCCTATGAGGAATGATCAAGTATCACTTAACAAAGACTTCACACCTTTGTACCTACAGCAAGATGAATCTGGATATTGAGTTACACTTGTACACTGGAAATCTTAATACTGAAACACAATACTACTTTTGAGTTGTTTCTTTTCCCAAAGGCAGTTTTAGACCTCTTTGTGCATACTGCCTTTCCCAGGAAAAACCTGAGAAATGAAAGTCTGCCTCACTATTAGATGCAAAAGCAGACATTCTTAAGAGCAGATTTATTTAGTTCTCATAGTTACTATTATGCCAAAGTTTACCAAATTATGGAAACACCCACTACAAAATGATGATGTTGTATATTTTCTTCCATTCATTTTTTTATGGGAAAATAAGAAACCCAGCTTCTATGAGAGATTAGGCTTCCATTCCTACCACAGGAACTTTCAGGATGCTGAGTTACACTTCCTCCATGAAATCTTCTGAGGGAAACATCAAAACCTTCAAGGTGTTTCTTTGCATGCGGGTAATGTGCAAACTGCCTGTCTTCATAGCAAACTGAGAAACTCATTGTGTGCTTAATGGAATATTACAGAGGAACACATACCAAAGTGTTCAGTTGGGTTTGAGTCTCTTGTCCTGAACTTAGATTGAAGGGCTTTAGGCTGTGGGGGCTTTCATTTTGATATGGTAAAATTATATATCACCTTTGATTCACTCTTATTGGGAATGATCAAATAGCATATATAACAGACTCCAGGCCTCTGTATCTGCAGCAGATTCATTTCAAAGGTCATGTTACACTTCTCCAAAGGAGTTCTTTCCTGAAGCATACTGCAACATGTGGGATGCTTCTGTTCCTAAAGACCACTTAGGCCTCTATGTGCAAACTGCCTTTCCCAGGAAAAAATTGAGAAATGAAAACTTGGCCTCACCATTATACACTCCTAAGTGCATAGATGTGCTTATTTCACTGAGCTACTCTTATGCCAGAGTTGAGCAAGTGTGGAAACATGCACTATAAAATAATTTGCAGTTGTATATTTTCTTCCATTCATTCTTATAGGGAAGGAGTAAGCCCAGCTTCTAGGAGAGAAAAGGCTTCCATTCCTACTGCAGGCTCTTTCAGGACACTGAGTTACACTTCACCTATGAATTCTTCTGTGGGAAATTCTCAAGAAATGACAGTGTGTTTCTTTACATGTGGGTTACATATGCAAACTGCCTTTCACCATAGCAAACTGAGAAACTTAATGTGCTCCTAATGAGCTATTGCAGAGAAACACATATTGAAATGTTCAGTCAAGTTTCAGACTCTGCTTTGAAATTATATCAAAGGAGTTCAAACTGTGGGACCTTTCTTTCTGATATGGTACATTTGTATACTTTCTTCCATTCATTCCTATGGGGAATGACCAAGCAGCAGTTATTGCAGAGGCTTTACAAAGAGCAGAATCATTATGGATGTTGAGTTACACTTGTCTACTGGAGTTGGCAATACTGAAACCCACCACAACATGTGTGGTGTGTCTTTTCCCAAATGCAGCTTTAGGCTTCTTTGCACAAACTGCCTTTCACTGTGACCCATGCAGCTCCTAAGGTTCTTGGGGTCAAGGACCATGAGAGGATGAGAAAAATAAGAAGAGACAAAGCTGGAATTAGGTGCAGTCCTTATCCTTCTGATGGGAGGAAAGGTACAAGCCCCTCATTGCAGAAGTGTTTACATTTCCTTTTAGCAACTTAATGTCACATGACACCCTGTTGTCCTAGCAACCCACTGTTCAGATTATCTGGAGGCTAGGAGTTCTCTGGACTGAAACAGTTTCTTCAAGTGACTTGCCCCAGGCACTCTTTGTTCTTGGGATGTTCATGATCCAGCCTTGCACATGTGGTCAGTTTCCAGCTTCAATGGTCCCAAAATATCCATCTCTTTTATTTCATTGTTGCACAGGATGGGTGGTCTGTTGAAGCTGGAGGAACTTTTATGAGAACTCTTTAGATGATCTTCTTATTTTAAGTACAGTATAAGGATTTTAAGTCTCTGTATTCTGTAACTGAAAACCTGTGCAGTCCATTAATCTATACAGTAGATAGCTATCTGTGTATATGAAAAGTATCAGAAGATGCTATTGAATTGAGTTTCTTTCATAACTAACATATACTATGGCACTGTTTTATATCTCTAGTACTGGTACATTTTCTGCAGGATGTTCAAGACCAAGTTAAGGTGAGACTTGTTTTAAATACAATCAATTTTTATTATCTATCAAGGTCAGTTAAGTCTCTTCAGAAATACCTTGGAACCAGCTGTAGCATCTCTTAGTTCTGTCAGTGTCATCTGTTTGGATTAGTCATGACCATTGCTTGACCAAGTGGCTTTCTGTGAAAGCTTGGGAGATTTTTACTCCTGGTAACTCTCCTTAGGAACACTACACATGGATGATTACTTTCCTCAGTGGTCTCAAAATCTTAATCAGAAGACCAGGAACTCACTGAGCATAGGATGACACAGCAGAGGTTCTCTTATGTCTTGGATCCTCTTTGACATTGGATAGTGAGGAATAAAATATTGGCTAGCCTCTTAGCCCATCTATCTCTCTAATTTTTGGTCTCTAAATCTCAGTTGTTGAATGACCAGAAGAAAAGACTAATAATAGTACAATGCACTAGAGGCAATAAGTTTAATATTACTATTCTCTCTGAATATCAAGCATCTTAGAGCATTAAATGGAACCATTATTTCCTATTAACTATAAATGTTTCTACATTTGAATACCTGTAGAATATTAACAGTTAGATATTTTACATAGAAAATTAGAAAGCAAAACCATACCTAATATTATAAAATGACAATCTTGATGACATTTTGTAACACACATGAATTTCTACATTGACATCAAATATCTCCTTTTAGTCAATTATCCCTATCTAATACATAAAAATTTTACCTAACTTGTTGAGCCTTTATTGGGATGTACATCTCATAAGCATTTGTTGAAGGCAGAGGTCTCAGTCTGAAACAAATTTTGTCAACATACATAATCCCTGTTTTACATTTTGGAAAATCACTATATCTGGAAGCATGAATATATGAATTCACCATAAGATTAACAACAACCATTTGCCATGGCCTTATGAAACTTTTGTATCTGAAAATTTTAATCAAAAATCTTATTGTATTGTTTTGATGATAGTCAATGTGAAAATATTATAATAATATATTTTGTAACTTTAGTTTGGATGTCTCCCATAAGGATGTGGATATCACTGGGGCCTCCAATCAATAAACAAGAATGGGGTAAAAATGTTACCAGGCAACTGCTTTCTTACTTATCAGCTGGAGACCTGTCCAACAATCCCAAGCAAATGGTTTTGTATAATTATCTAAATATAATTTTTGATGACTTATGAAAAACACAATTATAATTTTTAACCCATTAAATTTTAAGCAATGAGAGACTCTCAAGTCAATAATAAACAAAAATATATATTACATTTGCATAACCAATCTTTGTATCATTTGGGCCAGCTGGCAACCCAGGTGGTAATTTGGACCAGGTGGAAGCATGATTTGTAATTCTATAACCCAAATAAATCTTGATTAAATGATTAAATGATCTAAAAATACAAAAGGAAAATTAAAAGAGAAAAAATTTTGATCTCAAAATAAAAAGAACAGTTGTTCACAATATGGACAAATGGACAAACATAAACAGATGACCTGTACAGATTGGGACAGACATAGAAACAAGCACACAGCTTGTTGGGGTCCATGAGAACTCTTTAAGTACTCCATTGGCTATTTCATGCCCCTTTGCTGAACTAGCTCACTTCTTAAACCCTGGGTTCTTGGGTCTAGAACACCTGTTCACCTCTAGCACTCCATCCTCTCAGAGCATTTCTCAGTTGCTCGAGGCCACCTGGGCACTACTGTTAGGGCACTTGTACTATTGGCTCCACACATGTGAACAATCCCTAGCTCAGGGACTCCCAAAAACTGCTTACAAACAGACTAGACAGACAGACAACAGATACAGAGACAGACTGACAAACATCTTACACACAGTGCACTCAAATATATTTTTAGCCAAATTGAATTACAATATGTTTTTTACAAATGTAGAATTTATAACTATAAAGTGACTAGTGATATTTGTTTCAGGTCAATTAGCAAAGATTTCTTGTAAAAGGAATTTGGAAAGGACAAAATCTTACCAATAATTAACATATATTTTTGTATTTTATCTTAAGAATACTGGTAAATTTTTACATCCCCTTCTTTCATTAAATGTTCAGCTTGATTATGTCTATAAACTCTGACCTTTAGCACTTGTTTTTCATTACCATCTCCTGTGCATCCTGCTTCAGTTCTTTTTATTGGCCCCAGGTCTGATCTAACTCCATCCTTGTTATGGCATGGGCTCTGAGGCATCATGGTCATAGGACTGAGCATAAGCTTCTTGAGAGGTGCAATCAACTCCCTCTCTGGGTTTGGGAATAGGATACAGTCAGATAGCACACATAGGCCATAGCATTTCCTAGAAAAATACAATCATACCCTCAGTCCCAAATTAACACTGGACTAGGGGCTTTTATTGTACAGTATGAAGATCTTTCCTTATTTTAGCCTTTATTTGGTTATCTTCCTGCAATAGTTATCATCTTTACTGGAATTTTTAAAACTTTAAATAGTATATACTGCCAAGTGAAATCTGTTATGAGGTGAACATCTCCTTTTTTGGAAATTTAAATTGTGAATACATTTAATCATTTTTAGATCAGAGGATTATAAAGAATATTTGTGATAAGATACTGGGAAGAAAAAAGCCTACATTTTTTATTTAGGCTCTCTAGCCTCACTTTTGCCCTTTTTGGTTTCCAGTTCAGGCTGTGGCTCTAGCTTCCCTGCCTGGAGGTTGGGGGTATGGTTGGCTGGTGTGCAGGTAGGCTGTGGTAAAATTTTGGCCACTGTGTGAGTGTGCACACATGGCCACTGTTGTGGCAAGTTGACTCCAGGTATTGGGCAAGCAGGTTTTGTTCCCACTCTGGTCTGGAGGCCCCATTATTGTTGGGGGTTAGAATGCAGGCAGTGCCAGTGCCTTATAAACATTTGATGCATAAAGCAAACATGCAGGCAATGGGAAAAGATGGAGGTAGCTGGAGCAAGTCAGAGCACTATCCCACCTTCTTGGCCTTGACTGAGTCCTGCATTGTCACTGGTGGGCTAGCCATTGAAAGGCATGTTAGGCCCTTGTGGGGTTTGTCCCTCAGCATGCTGCAGAAAAATTCTGAAGCCAGACCAAACCAAACTAAACTGAAAAGAAGACTGTTTTCACTAAGGAGATAAGAAAGCAGCATTTAATCTTTACACTGGTGGACTGTTGGATCTTCATACCAGTGGACTGTTGCAGGGATAATTCCTCAACAGCAAAAACTCTGAATTTAGGAAATGTTTAGTTCATATAGAATTGAGAAGTGGAAGGTACAAAGCAAGTCAAAACATCACATAATAGGTTACATACATTGAGTCATATATTGACAGGCAGGCTGATCTTGAAACAATGAAAACCCTCCAGGAACAAGGGGAGGGGAAACTCACAGAGTGGGCATAGTTAAAGGCAGTGCCATATTATAGGAACATTTTGAAGAGGGACCCTTGAATTAACCCAAGGTACCTTAAGATATATGCAATTACTCTGACTAAGTGCTCATGAGAGGTGTGCAGCTGGGCTGTGGACACTGTCAAGATCAACTGAACTCAGCACAAAATGCAGAAGAGTAACTTAATGAGAGACGCTAATTGATCAGGAAATATCTATAAGTTTGCTAACTCATAAATGTCTTCCTAGTTATAATTTGCTTCAACAAACACAGAGGGTCAGGACTGCAAACTTTAGCTCAGTGGTGCAGGTCCTACCTCACCAAGCTGAGATGGTCAAAAACAACAGACTCCAAAAATTAAAAAGAAAGCACTTTATTTGCTGAGCTCAGCTGTGGCACTGTCCCTAGGAGTGATTGGGGAAGTGTGCACCACAGGAAGCTTCAAAGGTTTCTTTTTTGGGGTGTGGGGGATTATTTAAATAGAAATAAAAACATGTAAAGGGTAGAAATAATGCAAAATTTCAAAAAAAAGACAAATAGTAAGAAATCATTAGGTAATAGATTACATATTGTCCTCTTAGAAATAGTTGCTCAAGTTACAAAATTAAAGCATACAAAGTAGATATTCAATACTTGAGACTGTAAACAGCTATGCATGCATGAGCCTCTACATGTATTTCTATCCTTTCTGTATTAGAGGGAAAAACAAAACATAGCAAAATAAGACAAAACAAATTCCTTTAAAAACATGAAACCAAAAAGTTGTATAAAACAACAGTACAAGGTGATCTACAACAGTTACTGTGTTGTCTCTTATTATCTTCAATAGAATTGTCTATATCATCAGGCATAATTGAATATAGCAGTACATAATGATATTAGTATAAATAAAACATTGTAGACAGTATAAAACCTTAAAGGCAAGTAATAATAAAACCAGGGTGGATATTCTAGTGAATCTTGTCATCTTCAGTATAGTTGCCTATACTCTAAGACTTGATACTATCAATCATAACAGCTTTGAATAAAATCTATCAATACAAAACACCAATCTAACAAACCAGATTCAATTATGATCAGTCATGGCAAAAGAGTGTAAGTTACACAGAGCTTTAGATTAAGTTAATAGGAAATTAAGGATGATTGTTGTACCATATCCTGCTATTTTTGGGAGTAACTATCTGTGCCCTCAAATCTAGTACAAGAAGATAAACTGGAACAGAATATATCTAAGCAAAGTGGTGTGAGTAATGTGGGTTTTAAATCTTGGTACACTATTAACAATATAGTGTAACAAGGCCATCTATATTAGAGATTCTAGCCATCCTTTTCTGCCTCATTTCTGCTTTGCTATTTTTCTGCCTTTATTTGTCTATGTTTCTCCTTCATTCTACTGCCTGCACCATTCATTGAGGCCTTTCTGCCACTGTTTCTAAAATCCTGTTTATTTTTTTCTTTCTAGAATGTCCTTAAGTACTCTCTTTAGAGTTGGATTGGTGGTCACAAATTCCCCCAGTTCCTCTTTGACATGGAAGCATCTTGTTTCTCCATTAATTTCTAGTGACAGTTTTGCAGGATACAGCAATCTGGGCTGGAGGTTATTTTCTTTCAGGGCTTGGAATACTTCTCTCCAAGCTCTTCTTGATCTGATGGTCTGTGTCAAGAAGTCCGCCATGATCTTGATGGGCTTTCCTTTATAGGTAATCTGTATTCTCTGGTGGCTTTTAATATTCTGTTTTTATATTGAATTTCTGGTATCTTGATTGTTATATGTCTGGGTGTAGCTCGGTTTTGGTTGTAGGTGGTTGGAGTTCTGGATGCCTCACATAACTGAATGTCATTTTATTTTCCCATACTTGGGAAGTTTTCCTTAATTATTTCCATGAATAGCTTTTATAATTCACCTGTTTGTATTCCTGCTTCTTCATTCACATTCCTTATTCTTAAACTGTAGATTCTCTTGTCATCTTCTAGCCTTTCTATTGTTACTGCCTGTTTCCTTGTTATTTTTAAGAGATATTTCCTTTCATGATCACACATTTCAAACTTGTCTTCAAATTTTGATAGTCTATCCTTAGTTTCTTTTAAACAGTTTTGCCAGCTTTAAATAGAGTTTTAAATTTCCTGGTAATCTCTTTGAATCTGCTACATGTATTCTAGATTTTCTTTATATTCTTTATTGAATGTTTCTCTCCTATTTTGTGTTCCTCCCTTTTTCCATCTGTGTCTTTTTGAGAGGTGCTTAGCATTTCTTTTATTACTCTACTCATATCTTGCTTTACCTGATTTAATATTTCAGTTGTGAGCTCATCTACGAAGTCTCGAAGATATCTCTTAATGTCCATTGAAGCCATGTCTGATGTTGCATGTTTGCTGCCCTCGGTATCTTTTGTTTTTCCCTCTCCTGGATCAGTGTTCTCTGGGAATTTTTTTGGGTTGGGGGCTTTTTCTTGTTTCACTCTCTTGTCATGGTTTTAGTTTCTTCCATGCAGGTGTGTAGTGGAGTTCCCAGCCCCTTTCCTTGTTGGTTATGGTTCTTTTGAAGCATGCTGGTGAGGGATTTCTGCCCTCTCCTTTTGGTTTTTGTCACTGAGGTGTAAGCAGGGGTTGCATATGCTGGCCCCTCTCCACCGGGCCAGTCAAACTTCAGAGGCCTTCACCAGGTTAGTGTGTACTAGGCATAGGGAATCAATTTTGGATGGCTTATTGGACCCTGGCCAGGGGAGTGATCCAGGCCAAGAAAATCCCACATATCTGTTCTGGGGAGGGAGCAAGCAACTGAAGTAACTGTTCTTCCTAGTTCAGGCTCCTCCTGCCCAGTTCCAACATGTCACCCATTTTGTCATGCCCTTCCTGGGGGTGGGTCCTTATTCCCAGCACTGACTGTGGATTAATGAAGGTCCCTTCACTGGCTCCATTCTTCATTGCACTCACCAAGCTCTCATTTCAGCCTGGTTGTGGCTCTGTGAGGCGCAGTGGGAATGAGTCCACGCAGCTCTGCGGGTCATGGTGGGTCACGGCTGGTGAGAGTTCAGGCAGCTTGGCAGGTCACAGTGAAAGCGCTGTGTCCAGTAATTTTAACTATTCCAATTGTAGCCCCAAGACTGCATGTTTGATGAGCTTTTTTCATTTTAATTTCTTCCTTTGTTAAGAGGCTCCATCTCTCTGTCTGGATCTCTTCAGGATGTTTTATTTGGGCATATGCATTGTTTTTCCTGAGAAGGCTCTGTATTTTGTTGCTCATTGATCAGCCATCTTTACCTACTCCCAAAGGTTCCTTTTAAAGTTGCAGACCTCAAAGGGAGGTGTTGGAGTCTCAGGATCAGCTTACATCACAAGGGGATGGGGTGGGGATCTCAGGATCCTAAGTTAAAGGACAATGACAAAAGTCTTACAGAAAGAGAATGAGATGTAAAGACACATTAAACAATTAGCACCACACATTTCAAATTTTTGAGCTTACAACATAAGCCAGGTCAGGCCACCACAGGGAAGTTCCTTGGTGCTTTACTCCATTTATTTGCATTTTTAAAGGTAAAATACTGAAATAGTTTATTTGGAACCTGCTAACTATAAATCAAATCAATGGATGTTTTATCTGATGAAGGAAGTTTTCTCTATGCTTGTGCATTCAATTCCAAATGTATGAAACATTTGCATGGCAAAAGCAAGTTCACTGCCTTTAGCATCCTCTCCAATTAATACATCTTTTGTAATGGTTAAATTCTGAACAGCATTGCCAGAGGCCTGATCTGTGCACAATTCAAAAAATTTTTCTTTCCATAACAAGTAGTTCCCTGAACTTAAATATATTTTAGTTATTCCTTTCCAATCATTTGCAGCCACAGTCTTTCATTTTAGAAGTTTTATAAAACCCAAGGCAAATGAACTGGGGAGGAATTGAGGAAAGCACCCCTGCTGTTTGGTGGAGCTGAGGAAGGAACCACTAGAGGTTTTTCTGACACAGGTAGGTTTTCCACATCAGTTTTGAATTCACATCAAGTGGCCCAAGGATATCATTATCTACACTTTGGATAGATGGTTGAAGGTTTCTTTGAAGGGACAGATAGAGGTTTTTGTTGCCTACATAGGTGCAGAAGCAAAACTTTTGTCAAAATATCCCCTCTCCCTGCAACAAAAAGAAGTAGCTTTGTTTTTTCCCTTTCTGTTAGGCTGTGAACTGATCACTGAGTGATTTTAATTTGCCTCTGACTATTGGGGATTTGAAGTTTAGTACCAGAGCATATATGTTGAAAAACTTGCTTACCAAGTCTGGCTTCTTTTAGCATCCATTGCAAAGGAGATAGAGAAAACAGCTCTAGTCCCTGAGAAGCCTCTGAGCTGAAAAGGTGGAGATAGTTGCTTGTGGCTCAATTAAAAATATTAAATGCTGTTAAACAAAATTCACAGCCTAACTCTCCTTTTGTGGGTAACAGTTATCCCTGTCTCTCCTTTATCTAATTGAGCAAGATTACAAAGCTTATTAAACTTTATCAGAATTTCTGTTTCTCTCATCTCTTCCCTGCTTGGAACTTCATTTTAATATATTTCTCAGAGCCAAATTCTTTATGGGTTTCTCAAAAAGCCCACAATCATTAAGATATTTCCTAATCACAATTCACAAAAGAAAAGTAAATACTGGAATCAAGCGCACAAAAAATGTTCCTTATACATTTTCAATTCTTTAAAAGTTGTTTGTTCCATAATTATACCACTGATGAAGTCCATATATGTTTTTTTCTAATGAAGGGGTTTCTCTCAGACCTGTTAATACTTGCCCATAGGGAATAAGGGAGTTTCAATGCCCCATTCTTTTTTTTATTTAAAGAGAAAAAAAAACAGGAAAAAGGTAGAAATGTTACAGAATGTCAATAAAAGAAGATAAACAGTAAGAAATCACTAGTTGATACATTACATATTGTTCTTTTAGAAGTAGTTTTTCAAGTCACTGAATCAAAGCACACAAAGTGGACACTAAAGCAAGTAAGAGTGCAAACACATCTGTTCAACAATCCAACAAGAACCTAGAAAAATGGTAATCAATCACACATATAAACATACATGCAGCTATATCCTTTATAGCGCTTCCTATTTCCACTTTTTATGCAATAACAATTATACATTTTAAAAATTTTATTTAAAGAGAAGAAAAAACAAAATAGAAAAAGGGTAGCAACACTACAGAATTATAAAAGAAAGAAAAGAAAAAAAGGAAAATGAGAAAAAGGCCCACTAAGAAATCAGTAATTTATATATTAAGTACTGTCATCCTGGATATAGTTGTTCAAGTTACAAAGTTAAAGGGTACATAGTAAATATTCAAACAGTCAGACTACAAACAGTTCTGCTCAAAGATTCAACAAAGATGCAGCAATGTGGTCATCTATTTAACAAAATCAAACATACATGCAGTTATATCCCTTAGAGCACTTTCTTTTACTCTCTTTTTTACAATAGTAATTACACATTTTGGTTTTATTACTCTTGAAGTGTTATTTATTTTTACACTAGAGACACAATATGACATTTATAAATATGATTGTTATTTATTTAACTAATGAGGATAGTCTCAACTTGTCTCCATTTGCCAATGAAGGCCTCAAGATCATCCATTTTTATAGGTAAGTAACATTCCATGGTATAAAAATGTCACATCATTTTCATCCACTCTGCAGTTGATGGGCATCTTGGTTGTTTCCAGGATTTAGCTATTACAAATTATGTGGCTATGAATATGTGTGCACATGTATCACTGTGATATGAACTTTTCAGTACTTTGGGGAAAATTCCCAGGATTGGGATAGCTGGATTGATTGGGGCTTCCAATCCTTCTTGTCTGAGAATTATCCATATGGATTTCCATAATGGATGCACCAGTCTACATTCCCACCAACAGTGGAGCAGTGTTCCTTTTTCCCCGCAGCCTTGCCAACATTTCTTATCAGTTGATTTCTTGATGGCAGCTATTCTTTCCGGAGTAAGGTGGAATCTCAATGCTGTTTTAATTTGCATTTCTCGAATGACCAGTGATGGTGAACATTTTTTCATGTATTTATTTGCCATTTGTATATATTTCTCTGAGAAACATGTGTTTATATCAGATACCCATTTTTGAAGAGGGTCTTTGAATTTGGGGACTTGATGTTTTTCAATTCTTTATATATTCTGGACACAAGTCCTTTGTCTGAGGAGTTGCTGGTTGAAATCCTTTCCCACTCTGTTAGCTTCCTTGTCACTCTGTTGGTGATTTCCTTTGAAATGCAGAAACTTTTCAGTAATATGAGATCCTATTTGCTGATTCTTTGAAGTGTTTCCCATGCAGTTTAAGTTTGGTTCATGAATTCTCTGCCTACCCCTATGTCTCCAAGAATTCTACCTACCTTGTCTTCCAGTAGACTTAGTGTTTCTGTTTTAATATTTAGGTCTTTTCCATTTAGACTTTAGTTTTGTGCATGGTGATAGGCTTGGATCTAGTTTCAGTTTTTGGCATGTAGAGAGCCAATTTTTCCAACACCATTTATTAAAGAGACTATCCTTCTTCCAGTGGAAATATTTAACCCCTTTGTCAAATATCAGGTGGCTGAGTGTCTTTGTAGTTGTGCTTGCATCTTCTAATCTGTTCCATCGATCCTCAGGTCCATTTCTTTGCCAGTACCAAGCTGATTTTATCATTGTGGCTTTAAAGTACTGTTTAAGTCTGGAAATGAGATGTCTCCTGCCTTGCTTTTGTTGCCTAAAATTGCCTTTGCTATTCTAGGATTCTTCTGTTTCCAAATGAATTTCAGTAGTGTGTTCTCTAGATCTGTGAAGTATATCAATGGTATTTTGATTGGGATTGTGTTAAATCTCTATAACAGTTTTGGGAGTATAGCCATTTTCACAATGTTGGTTCTTCCGAACCAAGATCAAGGAATGTTCTTCTGTTTTCTAATATTCTCTTCAAGCTCCTTTTTTAGCATAGTATAATTTTCATCATATAGGTCTTTTACATTTTTAGTTAGGTTGATTGTTAAGTATTTATTTTTTTCATGTTATGGTAAAGGGCAATATTCCCATAATTTCTCTCTCAGTGAGTTTTTTGTTTGTGTACAGGAATGCTATTGATTTTTGAGCATTGACTTTGTATCCAGCTACACTACTGAACTTGTTTGTTACCTCTAGCAGTCTTTTAATGGAGTTTTCTGGGTCTTGTTTATAGAGTACCATGTCATCTGCAAATAGTGATAATTTAACTTCTTCCTTGCCTGTCTTTACTCCTTTTATTTCTCTCTCTTGTCTGATTGCCCTGGATAGTGTTTCTAGAACTATGTTGAAAAGGAGTGGTGATAGTGGACATCCATGTCTTGTTCCTGATTTTAAAGTGAAAGCTTTAAGTTTTTGACCATTGAGTATAATGTTGGCTGTTGGTTTGTCATAGATGGCCTTTACAATGTTGAGGTTGACGCCATGTATTCTGAGATTCTGAAGGGTTATTATCATGAGCATATGTTGGACTTTGTCAAAATCTTTTTCTGCATCTATTGAGATGACCATGTGGTTTTTGTTGTTGGTTCTGTTGATGTGATGTATTACATTTATTGATTTGTGTATGTTAAACCATCCCTGCATTCCTGGAATGAACACCACTTGTTCATGATGTATAATCTTCTTGATGATTTGCTGCATTCTCTTTGCCAGTATTTGGTTGAGAAACTTTATATCAATGTTAATTATTGAGATTGGCCTATATTCCTCTTTTTTGGTTGGATCTTTCTCTGGTTTTGTTATCAGAGTAATACTTGCCTCCAGGAATGATTTAGGGAGGATTGCTTTTTTCTTAATTTCATTGAATAGTTTAAGGAGTACTGGCATCAAATCTTCTCTAAATTTCTTGTACAATTCAGCTATGAATCCATGAGAGCCTGTGCTTTTCGTTGTTGGTAAGTTTTTAATGAGATTTTCAATTTCAGTAGCTGATATTGGGTTGTTCAAAATTGCTACATCTTCTGGGTTGAGCTTTGGTAGTTCATATGTCTCTAGAAATCTGTCCATTTCCTCTGTGTTTTCCACTCTATGTGAGTAGAGATTTTCAAAGTAGATATGCATGATGTTTTAAATTTCGATGGGATCTGTAGTAATTTGTCCCTTTTCAATTCTTCTTGCATGATTTTGGGTTTTTTCTTTCTTTGTCTTGATAAGGTTAGCTAGGGGGTTGTCTATTTTGTTTATTCTCTCAAAAAAACAGCTCTTTGATTCATTAATTCTTTGTATTTTTTCAGTTTCAATTGCATTGATTTCTGCTCTAATCTTTACAATTTCCTCTCTTCTATGAGCTTTAGGTTTAGCTTGCTCTTCTTTTTCTAGATGTTCGAGATGGAGGGTTAGGTTGTTTATTTGTGCTCATTCTGTTTTCTTGATGTGACAGTTTATTGCTATATATTTCCCTCCTAAGACCGCTTTCAGTGCATCCCACATATTACAATATGTTGTTTCTATATTTTCATTGAATTGTAGGTATTGTTTTATTTCTTCTTTAATTTCATCTGCAATGAATGTCCCATGTGCAGCTGAGAGGAATGTGTATTCTGATGTGGTTAGGTGGAACACTCTGTAAAAATCTACTAATACCAACTGCTCACAGGTATGATTCTGTTCTGTTATTTCTTTGCTGAATTTTTGTCTGGTTGATATATCTCTTTGTGACAATGGACTGTTAAGATCTCCTGTTATAATTGTGTTCAAGTGTATTTGGTTTTTCATGTCCATTAGTATCTGTCTTATATACTTGGTTGCTCCTGTATTTGGTGCATATATATTTATGATTGTTAGTTCTTCCCCTTAAATTTTTCCAGTAACAGGTACATAGTGACCTTCTCTATCTCTTTTAATCATTTTAGGTTTGAAGTTCACATTGTCTGTAAATAGAATAGCTAACCCTGCTTTTTTCTGGGTTCTTGCTGCATGGAATACTGTTTTCCATCCTTTGACTTTTAATCTATGAGTTTCCTTTTGGGCCAGATGTATTTCTTGTATACAGCATATTGTGGGATCCTATTTATTGATCCATTCTGTCAATCTTTTTCTTTTTATAAGTGAATTGAGTTCATCTATATCTATGAATATCACTGATATGTACTGGCTTTACCTTGCCATGTTATGTTCCAGTTGTTTCTTTCTGCTTTTCCTCTTATTTATTTGCTTATCCTACCTGGTAGTTTCTTTATGTTGTTGTTTTGGGGATTGTGGTCATTTTTATCTCTGTCTAGTATGTCTTTCAGTACTCTTTCTAAGATAGGTTTGGTGGACCTGAATTTCTTCAGTTGTTCTTTGCCATGGAAGTATCCTGTCTCTCCATTAAATTTGAATGAAAGTTTTTCTGCGTACATCAGTCTGGGTTGATAGTTGTTTTCTTTCAGGGCTTGAAATACCTCACCCCAAGCTCTTCTTGACTTGAAGGTTTTTGCTGAAAAGTCTGCTGTGATTCTAATGGGCTTTCCTTGATAAGTGAGTTGTGTCTTTTCTCAGACAGCTTTTAATATTCTGTTTTTATGCTGTATGTCTGAGATCTCAATTATGATGTGTCTGGGTGTGGATTTATGTTGATTGTGACTGTTTGGTGTTCTATATGCCTCACTTAACTGCATATCAGATTCTTTCCCCATGTTTGGGAAATTTTCTGCTCTTATTTCTGTAAATGCTTTACATATGTCATTTTCCTGGACTCCTGTATCTTTGCTAATGCCCATTATTCTTATATTGTTGCTCTTGGCATCATCATGAAGCTTCTGAATTGTCTTTTCATGTTGCATTGTTATTTTTAAAAGTTCTATCCTTTCCTGATCACTAACTGTGATCCTGTCCTCAAAGTCCAAAATCCTATCCTCAGGCTTCCTTTAGCTGGTTTTGCATGCTTTCAACAGAATTTTTTCTTTCTGGATGTCTCTTTGATTTTGTTTCATGAATTATGCTTGTTTTCTATATTGTTCATTCAAAGTTTCAATCAGTTTTCCATGCTCATTTACTTTTTTCTCTAGTTCTTCTTTAGCTGCATTCAACAACTCCTTTACTAAAGTTGTTATTTCTATCTTTACATGGGAGACTACTTCTAATTTGATTTCCACTATAACCTGATGTGGTTGTTTTTTTATTTCACTGTCTATCTTTTCAGAGATTCCCAATGTGTTACTTTTGGGGTCTTCTATTTCAATGTCTCCTATACTTGCTTCTGTTGAACTATATTTTTGAGACTGCATTTTGCTTTTTTTTGTTTTGTCATTTTCACTTTGCCTAGTGTTTTCTATGTGTAGGAGTGGATCACACACAGGAGGGGTTTTACTACTGGCCCTATTTATCCCCTGTACAGCTCTATTTTAGGGGTATACTCACCACATTGATAGTTCCCGGTGGCAGGGCGGGCCCTTGGTGGAGGTTCTGGGCAACTTTGCCCTGAGGCAGGCTTGTGCTGAGTTCTGCTGGAAGGACGGGTCCTCAGTGGTGGTTCCAGGTAGCCTATGCCTGAGTCAGGCTTGCACTGAGTTCTCAGTGGCAGGGCGGGCCCTTGTGGAGCTTCCAGCAATGCCCCATTCTTTATATCTGATGAAGCCAATATCGATACACTCCAGTGATGACTATTGACCTATACCAATGCACTTCTCCCCCTAGTTGCCTACACATGAGAACTTTCCCTTCACCTTCAATCTCTTATGCTGACTGTGTTCTGGCTCCATATACCACATGTGGTTCTTGGGGTTAAGGACCATGGCAGAATGAGAAAAATAAGAAAAGACAAAGCTGGGGTCAGGTGAAGTCCTTATCCTCCTGATGGGAAGAAAGGTCATGGCCCCTCATTGCAGAGTTGTTTCATTTATAACTTTTAGCAACTTAATGTCACATGACAACCTGTTTTCCTAGCAACCCACTGTTCAGATTGTCTGGGGGATAGCTGGTTTCTATGCAGAAGCAGCTTCTTCAGGTGGCTTGTCCCAGGTGCTTTTTGTTCTTGGGGTGGTCATGAACCAGCCTTGCACTTGTGGACAATTTCCAGCTTTAACAGCTCTCACCAAACTTTTGCATGAAAAAACCGAGAAAGGAAACCTCTGCCTCATTTTTTGATAAAGAACCACTTACTGCTAAGTGCAGAGATTTATTTGGTTTTGGGAGTTACTATTGTTGAAGGCAGCTCAGTTAGAAATATTATAGGCAGTGAGACAGGGCTAGGTCCTCTATGGAGCCAGTGCAGATACATGATAATTGCAGGGGAGACTGAGGCCTCCTGCTGTGGGCCAGGCCTCAAGAAAAAAGACCAAACAAATGAACCCATATCCTGAGGATTGACACCCAAAATAGTTCCCATCCCCATAGGAAAGAGTCACTGCCCCTTAAGAATGCCCTTTCTGTGTGACTTACTTCCCCATTTGTCCCTAGTTTAATCAATTTTACCTGATCTATTGGTCTTATTGTCTAACTATAGTTATGTCCCACCTTATGCCCATCTGCCTTGTGAGCTACCCATCTTCCCCCACCTTTAACCCATGGTTTTATTCTATAAAAGTCCCTAGAAAAGACAGAGTCCTTGGCAACCTGCTTGGGGCCCCTTCTGTCTCTCTTAAGACAGAAACTTTCTTTCACTTAATTAATATATTCTGCTCTTAACCTCCATTGTTCCTAAAATTCATTCTTCGATTTTAGAGAACATGAGCTCATACTATACATAGTTGGTCAGGAGTTTCATTCCCTTATATCACTATTATGCCAAAGATGACCAAGCAGTGAAAACACCTACTATGAAATTGTGCAATTGGGTATTTCCTTCCATTCATTCATATGGGAAAATAGGGAGATCAGCTTCTATGAGATAGTAGGCTTCCATTCTTGTTGGAGACCACTACAAAACAGGTCTGAGTAGGATCTAAAATTAACTAATTGGTTTTCTATGTTTCTCTGTATGTCCATGGCCTAGGCCCCCTTGCTTGGTGACAGGAGCTGATTCAGAATAAGTGAACCTGTATGAATCACTGGACCTGGCTGAGGCCTGAAATGGTCTGTGATGCCAGAGATACCTCAAAAGACAATCTAAGGCCACAATTTAGGACACTTGGCTCACATATCAATTAAGTAGAGGCTGCAGCTGCAGGCATCTCACTCCTGCACTCTCACTACTACCATAAATGTCATCATGGAGATTATACAGTTCTACTAAATTGGCATAATTAATTTACTACTTGAAGAAGTCTTTGAAGTGGCTTCCAAGGTTCTGTTCATTTCCTGCACTTTCCTCAGTATCCCCTTTCTTTGTTTGGAGATGTAATAAATGTGGACAGTCCAGAGAAGCTCTTTGTCTTAGTTTTCATGATAACCACAGAGACAAGAACTCAGCAAGAGAGGCTTTGATCCTCCTGGAGCCCTAAAATCATAACACTTGTCTCATTTATTTAAGCCTTAATAGTACACTCATTTGGAAGTTTGAGGATATAGGTTTATACCTGAAAACTGGCACCTGGAACAGGAACCTAAAAATCCTTGGACTAGGAATTACAGCCTGAGTGAGTAACTCCACTCATAATGGAAAAGTATGGATACAGAGGAGGCCTTCACAGGATGAGAAATTTTGCTAGAGATGCCTGGAGAGAAGAGAGGGAAGAACAAGGGTAAGTCTTGCTGCTATGCTGGGGAGTAAAATATGGGGCAAAAGGTCTCAGCCAATGAGCAAGGGTATCTACAACTGCTCCAATGCCTGATTAAATGCTCAGGGTCTCATGTGCCAAGGAAATACTTAACAAAAATGTTAAAAGAGGTAACCATATATAATCCATGGTTTCCTCCAGCAGGCACTATAGATATTGATATTTGGAAAAGAGCTGGAAAAAATCTTAAAAAGTCACATAGCACAGGACAAATCATTTTCCCTGAGATGTTCTCAATTTGGAATCTGGCCCCTTCAGTTTTAAGTCCCTTAAAGAGTGCACAGGCAATAGTCTCTGAGTTGGACACAGAGGAAACAAGAAAGTACCCTGCTGAGGCACCTGCCACCAAAACAAAATCACTAGAGGGATCACCTCATTAGGGGCTAGAGCTTTTTAAAAGAATAATATCTCACAGGGCTCTATCCAAAACCTTACAGTTTGCATAGGAAGAGGCAGCAGCAAAAGGAGACAATAATACCCTCCGTGATTGCTTCCCAAATGTAATTGAAAGAGGTGCTAATGACCATGAGTATTTTGTTCATATGCCTTTTGTAACACAACTGTTAAAAATTCTTAAAGTATAGTTAACAATGGAGTCCAAAGTCCAATTACTATGGGACACTTATAAAATATTTTGGATGCATATTGATTAACAGATTATGATATCAAACATTTTGCACAAACATGCCTGTATCCTGCTCAATTCCTTCATTTTGATGTAAAGTTAAAAAATCTTGTTTCAGAGCAGATTCATATTAAAAAAACTGGTCCCAATCTGCTTCCAGCAGTAAATGACGAAATGCTTTCTGGGACAGGAATATATGCACTGCTTGCAGAACAGATTTAGTGTCCTGATGAGCTATATCCACAATTGGTAGAATTAGAAAACAAAAAAAAAGCACGGACAAGTACTCCAGAAGATGGGCTACAATGATGCCTTTTTTACATATTTTGTAAGGACCAAAATAAACTTTTACTCAATTATTGCCAAAATTACAAGAAACAGTTCTCAGACAGGTTTCAAACACAGAAGCTGAGAACAGTTTAACTATACAGATACCATATGAAAACACCAATCAGGATTGTAAGCAGGCTTTAAGTCCTGTAAAATCAACTAATGATTTAACAACAAATATTTGAGCATGTCACTATATTGGAACTGAGTCCTATAAGACAACAATGATGGCTCAGGTTATGGCTGGTCATGCAAATGCAAAAAGGAGTAATGTGAGATGCTTTAACTGTGGAAAAATGGGACATACTATAAAATATTGCAGAGTTCTTATTAGATCTAACAGGACAGATGCTACAGCTACAGCACATCAAAGAAAATGTGCCTCTGGCATGGAGGATTCAAGTCCTGTGCCAGGAGACACTGGGCCAAATATCATCATTCTTAATTTCATAAAGATGGTAGAACTTTGACAAAATATGAAATGAGGGCCTTTCCTCCAGCTGGCAGATTAATAAAGGAGATACAGCTTGTGAGTCAAAATTACCCAGTGCAAAATTTCCAAAAAACTCAAGAACATCATCAAAAGTGGATCTTCAGAGATCTACTAAGTCACACACCAGGAAAACATTTCAAAATGCAAGATTAGATCTTCTTACAGCTTGTAGAGCCACTCTTATTTGAGGTGACTAGTTTAGCCTGATTCCCACAGGAATTTGCTGTCCACCAACTGAAGGAACAGTTGTTCCTGTACTTTGGAAGGCTAATCTAAATTTAAAAAGGAATGACTATTATATGTAGTGTGATTTATGGTGATGGTTGAGATGAGATACAAATTCTTGCATGTACTATGGATCTCTGAGTTTTGAACAGAGAGATTATGTGGTGCAGTTGATTTTGTTACCTATAGAAAAGCTTTCTTTTGTTAAACATTGTTAAGTAAATGCAAAGGGATTGAAATTATCACATGCATAATATCTGACCATAGTTAAAACAAATTGGAAATAAATGGCAAAGGAAATTACAAAACTGCATAAATACATGGAAATTAAATAACAATCATCTGAACAACCAGTGGGCTACAGATGATATTGAAGAATAAATAAAGCAATACCTATAATTCAATGAAAATATAGAAACAACATACTGCAATCTGTGGGAGGCAATGAAAGCAGTCTTAAGACGGAAATATATAGCAATAATATTCATGTGAAGAATACAGAATGAACACAAGTGAACAACCTAATGCTTCACCAAATGCTTCTAGTAAAAGAAGAGCAAGTAAAACCCAAAGCTCATAGAAGAAAGGAATTGTAAAGATCAGAGCAGAAATTAATGCAATTGAAACTTAAAAAACAATACAAAGGATTAATGAATCAAAAAGTTGTTTTTTGAGCGAATAAACAAAATTGACAAACTCTAGCTAACCTTGTCAAGAAAAACAAAGGAAAAACACAAATTCATGCAATAAGGACTGAAAAGAGAGAAATTACTACAGATCCCATGGAAATTCAAAACATCATGAATACCTACTTTGAAAATGTCTACTCACATAGAGTGGAAAACATAGAGGAAATTGACAGATTTCTAGAAACATATGAACTACCAAAGCTCAACCCAGAAGATATAGCAATTTTGAATAACCCAATATCAGATATTGAAATTGAAAGCATATTTAAAAATTTACCAACAAAGAAAAGCCCAGGTCCTGATGGATTCATGGCTGAATTGTATGAGAAATTTAGAGAAGATTTGATGCCAATACTCCTTAAACTCTTCAATTAAATTGAAAAAGCAGAAATCCTCCTTAAATCATTCCTGGAAGCAATTGTTACTCTGATGCAAAAACCAGAGAAAGACCCAACCAAAAAGGAGAACTATAGGCTAATCTCACTAATGAACATTGATGCAAAGATTCTCAATAAAATACTGGCAAATAGAATGCAACAAATCATCAAGAAGATTATACATCATGACTAAGTGGGATTCATTCCAGGAATGCAGGGATGGTTTAACATATGCATATCAATAAATGCAATACATCACATCAACAGAGGCAAAAACAAAAATCATGAGGTCATCTCAATGGATGCAGAAAAAGCTTTCAATAAAGTCCAACACATTTTCATGATAAAAACCCTTCAGAAACTTGGAATACACAGTGTCTACCTCAATCTCATAAAGGCCATCTATGACAAACCAACAGCCAACGTTACACTAAACAGACAAAAACCAAAAGCCTTCACTCTAAAATCAGAAACAAGACAAGGATTTCCACTATCACCATTCCTGTTCAATACAGTTCTGGAAATATTAGCCAGAGCAGTCAGACAAGAGAGAGAAATAAAAGGAATAAAGATAAGAAAGGAAGAAGTTAAATTATCATTATTGTCAATGACATTATACTTTGTATAGAAGACCCAAGAAACTCCATTAAATGTCTACTAGAGATAATAAACAAATTCTGCAGTGTAGCTGGATACAAAGTCAATGCTCAAAAATCAATAGCATTCCTATACACACACAAAAAAAATTCACTGAGAGAGAAATTATGGAAATATCACCTTTCACAATAGCATCTAAAAAATGAAATATTAGGAATCAACCTAAGAAAGTAAAAGACCTATATGCTGAATATTGTGCTATGCTAAAAAACAAGATTGAAGAGGATATTAGAAAATGGAAGGATATTACTTACTTTTGGCTAGGAGGAATCAACATGGTGAAAATAGCCATACTCCCAAAATGATTATACAGATTTAATCCAATACTAATTAAAATACAATTAACATACCTTACAGATCTAGAAAAAACACTCCTAAGATTCACTTGGAAACAGAAAAAACTTAGAATAGCAAAAGTTATTCTTGATAACAAAGACAAGGCAAGAAGCAACTCATTTCCTGACATGAAACTATACTACAAAGCTACAGTGTAAAAATCAACATGGTACTGTCAAAGAGATAGATCTGAAGATCAATGGAACAGATTAGAAGAAGTAAAAACAACTACAAAGACACTCAGCCACCTGATATTTGACAAAGGGGCAAAACATGTTGGTTTCACTGGAAGAAGGATAGCCTCTTTAGTAAATGATGTTGGAAAAATTGGCTCTCAACATGCTAAAGACTGAAACTAGACCCATGCATATCACCATGCACTAAAGTCAAAATGGATCAAAGATCTAAATATTAAATCAGGAACACTAAAGCTACTGAAAGACAAGGAAGGTAGAATTCTTGGAGACATAGGGGTAGGCAGAGGATTCATGAACAAAATGCAAACTGCATGGGAAACACTTCAAAGAATAAACAACTGGGATCTCTTATTATTTAAAAGTTTTTGCACTTCAAATCACCAGTAGAGTGAAAAGAAAATGCACAGAATGGGAAAGAATTTTGCCCAGCAACCCCTCAGATGAAGGACTTATATCCAGAACATATAAAGAATTGAAAAACATCAAGCCCCCAAAATTCAAAGATCCTCCCCAAAAATGAGCATCTGAGATGAGCACACATTTCTCAGATGAAGATAAACAAATGGAAAATAAATACATGAAGAAATGTTCATCATTACTGGCCATTTGAGAAACGCAAATGAAAACAGCATTGAGATGTCATCTCACTCTGGAAAGAATAGCTGCCATCAAGAAATCAACTGATAACAAATGTTGGCGAGGCTGTGAGGAATAAGGAACACTGTTCCACTGTTGGTAGCAGTGTAGACTGGTGCATCCACTATGGAAATCAGTATGGAGATTTCTCAGAAGCCTAGGATTGGAAGTTCCATTCAATCCAGCTACTCCCCTCCTGGATTTTTTCCCTGAAAAACTGAAAAAAACATGTCACAGTGACATATGTGCACCCATGTTCATAGTAGCACAATCTGTAATAGCTAAATCTTGGAAACAAACAAAATGCCCATCAACCGCAGTGGATGAAAAAGATGTGGTATTTTTATAGAGAAGATTATTACTCAGCTATAAAAATGGGTGATCTTGAGGCCTTTATTGGTAAATGGAGGCAACTTGAGACTACCCTCAGAAGTGAAGTAAATAAGAATCATATTTATAAATATCACATTTGGTCTATAGTGTAAAAAGTAATAAGAACTATAGGTATAATAAAACTCAAAATGTGTAATTGCTATTGTAAAAAAGAGAGGAAAAGAAAGTGGTCTAAAGGATATAACTGCATGTATGTTTAAGTGTGTAAGATAGATAACCACATTACTAAGTTTTTGTTAGATCATTAAACAGAACTGTTTGCACTCTCATTGTTTGAATGTCCACTTTGTATCCTTTACTTTTGTAACTTGTACAAGTATTTCTAAGATGACAATATGCAACTTATCAACTAGTGATTTCTTAGTATTTTTTTTGAAAGCTTGCATTATTTCTACTCTTTTTTCTGTTTTGCTTTTTTTCTCTTTAAGTAAAATTTTAAAAAAAATGAATGGATGGATAAATATCATTGTGCCACATCACCATGGAAGGTGTCCCAGGTGAGTTAAGTTCATGATAAATCTAAGTGAGCAAAGCCATCATTTCTGAAGGCTTTGTAGTGTGTGATTCTATATAAAGGTGAGATGTAAGGATGTTTTTCTCAATTTTTGCTAGCAAACATCTGTAAGAGAATGAAAGGCTCTGCAGCCCTGGTGAAAAGAAACAGCATGCAAGTTGTGTGTCACCCTAAGAATAACTCCAGTGGGGAAGCATACATTCACATACAAAATGATCCTAATCTACAAATAGATGCCTGGAACCTACCATAAATTTTGCTTCCCAATTCCCCCTTAGGAGTAAATGGAAGGTGATATACAGTTGGCGCACTGAGGCAAGGAAGTTTTTCCAGCTTAGTAAGCTTTGCTATAAGTTCAGAATACAATATAGACCCTAACTACATCTTGTGGTTTGGGCACTTCTGCACCTAAATCTTATGTGCACTATGAGTCTCTCAGGATTTTATGGTCCAATGTAGTTCACATAATTATAGCTATGCACCCTCATGTAACAAAACACCTGAAGCCTGTTGTGTGTTTCACAGTTAATAACTCCAGAGAGTAGATTACCTCAATGTCCCGAGTGATCCTGCTCTAGTAATTGAGGCCTGGAATGTAGTATTATTGGTGCCTTTGATTTCCTCAGAAGAATGAACGGATGGATAAATATAACTGTGTCACTTCACCAGGTAAGGTGCCTCAGCTGAGTCAATTTCATGATAAAACTAAGTGGAAAAAACCATCACTTTTGAAGACTTTTGGGTTTGCGTTTCTATATATTACTTAGATGTATAGGTATTATTTCTCAGTTTTTCGTCCTAAAAGTCAGTTTGCAAAAAAAAGGCTTTGCAGCCTTGATGAAAAGAAACAGAGTGGAAGTCATTGTGTGTTTCCCTAAGAAGAACTCCAGTGGAGAAGTGTACATCCATGACCAGAATGAACATGTTTGATAAATGAGGTCTGCCTACAATAAACTGTGATTACCAACTCTACCATAGGAAGGCAAGATACAGTTGTAGCACTGCTGCAGGGAAGTTTCCTCTAGTTAGTCAGCTTTTCTTAGAAAGAGAACAAAAGCAAATTCTAACCTTTGTTTGGGTACTTCTGCAGGTAACTGACATGTGCACTTTAAGCCTCTCAGTTTGTCATGGTCTGAGGCAGTGTGCATATGTATGGTTATGCAGCCTCATGGAATGAAACACACTGAAGACTCTTGTGTGTTTCCCAGATAACAGCACCAGGGAGAAGAGTGCCTCAGTATTCTAAATGGCCCTGCTCTGCAAAGTGAAGTCTGTAATGTATTATGTGTGGTGATTTATAATTCCTCATATGAATGAATAGATGGATAAATAGCATTGTGCTATTTCACCATGGAATGTGCCCAAGCTCAATCAAGTTCAGGATAAGTCTAAGTGAGCAATTCTTTGAATGTTGATGATTTTGAAGTGTGTGCTTCCATATATAACTGAAATGTACAAATTTCATTTCTTGGTTTTTGCTAATAAAAGTCAATTTTCAAAGAAAAGACTTTGCAGCACTGTTGTTTGCTCCCTGAAACTTACTGTCTGTCTCCCTAACAAGCACTCCAGTGGAGAAGTGCAAATTAATGGCCATAATTATCATGCTTTAATAACATAGGGCTGGAAAGTACAAAAATGGTGCTTCTCTTTAGGAGTGAGTGGAAGGCACTACACAATTGTAGCACTGTGGTACAATGTTCACAAGTCAAGTTTGGTAGTGTAAATTGCAGTTTATGCATAGAGAGATTCTATGCTTCTAAGTGTCCCATAGGAATGAATGAAAGGAAAGGAATAGAGCTAGAGTTTACAATGAGCTAGGCCTTCAGGAACTTTTGAACAACTCTGGTCCATGGAATTTACACATTGGAATTTTGAGTGTTTGACTTTGCCAAGGTCTAGTGCCCCATTGTACATATCTTAAGTTTGATAGTGCAAATGGCAGTTTGCCTATTCAGAGGCTGTGTAGAATGGTAGCCAAGAATCTGAGTAAAACTTAGTGAGTGTTACCCTAAGAAGAACTCTCTGGCACAATTGTAATCCATTTTCCAAAATGTTTTGCTGTTTTACAAGCAGCAAAAAGGCAAGGTTATTAAGTACTTCCTTGCACCATATATGAAAGAATAAATGCAAAGGAATAAAGCTGTAGCTTGGGCCTACAAGGAGGGAAAGCTTCAGGAGCTTCAGCACGACATCAGTCCATGGAAAATAGCACATCAAAACACTTTGGAGTGTGTCTCTCTTTCAAGGAGCAGTGGGCATAGTGTTTATTTGTCTGGTTTGGTAGCATGAATGGCAGTTTGCCCATAGAGAGCCTGTGCAGCCTAATGGCTGAGAAGGTGCATGGAGCTAAAAATAACTACCTGATACAATTGGAATCTACTGTCCTGAATGGGTCAGCTTGATTCCAGCAGTGTGGCAGTGAAGATATGCTTTGCTTCTGAGCATCCCATTGGGATGAATGACATAGAAGGAATATACCTGAAGTTTTGGCCTGCAAGGATGAAGAGCATTAGGAAGTCTAGACATCATTGGTCCAATAAATGCAACACATTGGAGTTCTTAAGAGTGTGTGACTATGTCAAGTTCTAGTGCGTGCACTGTTGGTTTCTCAGGTTTCATAGCATGAAAGACAGTTTGCTGAGAGAGAGCTTATGCAGAGAGGTGGCCAAGAAGGTACATGGAACTTGTTGAGTGTTACCCTGATAAGAATTCTCTGCTAGACTTGTGATAACCTTTTCAGAATGAATCAGCTGTGATTCCAATAGTGTGGAGGCAAAAATATTGCATGCTTCTGAGGTTCTGATGAGGATGAATGGAAGGGAAGTAGTTGAACTACACTTTGGGCTGTAAGTACATTTGGTAGTTATGGATTACACTGGGCCAGGAATCAATCCCATTGGAATACTTTGGAGTGTGTGGACACATGAGCTAGTGTTGATTTGCCATGTTTGGTAGTTTGATTGGCAGTATGCCTACAGTGGGCTTACACAAACAGGTGGCCAAGGATGTGCATGAAGCTTGAAGAGTGGGACCCTAAGAATAACTCTCTCAGAGAATTATAATTCACTCTCCAGAATGGGTCTATGGTGTTTCTAGCAGCATGGAGGCAATGATGTTCTGTGCTTTCCAGGCTCACATAGAAAAGAAAGGAAGTGAATGTGGAGAGTTGTAGTTTGGGCCTTCAAGGACACAGCATTTTATGAATTGCTTCACAACCTCAGTCCCAGAAAATTAACACTTCAGAAGCCTCTTGAGTATGTCTCACTGTCAAAGAGTAGTGAGCACAGTTCTTCCTTTTCAGGTATGTTAATTAAAAAGGCAGTTTGCCAATAGAAAGCCTTTGCAGATCTCTGGCAGGGGATGTACATGGATTTAGGTTGGCATTACCCAAAGATGAACTCTGGGAAAATTTAAACCCACCTTCCAGAATTTATCTGCTGCATTTCAGAAGCATGAAGGCAAAGATATATGGTACTTACTAGGACCCTAATGAATGCAAAGGAAGGAATAGAGTCTCAGTTTGGTCTTACAAGGAGGCAGAACTTTAGGAACTAATGTAAAACTTTGGTCCAAGGAAGCCAGAGCATGTGAACTCTTTGGAGTGTCTGGTTCTGTGAAGGACTAGAGAAAACAGTGTTCAGAACTCAAGTTTGGTAGTATAAATAGCAGTTTGTCCTTAGAGAGCCAGTGCAGAATCAGGGCTGAGAAACTGCATGGAGCTTGGTGAGTGAGGATCCTTGGAAGTTTGTCCTTAGAGAGCCAGTTCAGAATCAGGGATGAGAAATTACATGGAGCTTGGTGAGTGTAACTCTCTGACGGAATTGGAATCCACTATCCAGAAAAGGTCATCTGTGATTCCAGCAGTGTGGGGCCAAGATACATTTTGCTTTGGAGGGTCTCATCGGAATGAATGGCAGGGAAGTAATACACCTGCAGTTTGGGCTTGCAAGGAGGTAGAGTTTCAGGAAGTCTAGATATCATTGGTCCAATCAATGCAGCGCATTGAAGCTCTTAGGAGTCTGTGACTCTGTCAAGTACTAATTGGCTTAGTGTTCATTTTTCCAGTTTGGTAGTTTTAATTGCTATTTGCCTATGGATATCCTGTGCAAACTGTTTGCCAATGAGGTGTGTCGAGCTAGGTTACTGGTACCCTATAAAGAACTCTCTGGTAGAATTGTAAACAATTTTCCAAACATTTTTTGCTTGGTTTCCAACAGCATGTCAGCAAGGATATGTTATTTTTCATAGTCCACCATAAATATATATGTAAGAGAAAGAACAGGGTTTCAGTTTGGTCTTGCAAGGAATTAGAGCTTCAGGAACTTCTGGGTAACTTGAGTCCAAGAAAACTAGCACATCTTTACTCTCTGGAGTGTGTCACTCTGTCAAAATCTGGTGGGCATACTGTTTATTCTCAGGTTTTGTAGTGTGAAAGACAGTTTTCCTATAGAGAGCTTGTGCAGACATATAACCAAGAGTGCTCATGGAACTCGTTGAGTGTTACCCTAATAAGAATTCTTTGGTAGACTTTTAATCCACTTTTCAGAACGAATCAGCTATGATTCCATTTCACCATGACAGAGATACTGTGTGCTTTTGAGGTTCCCATGGGAATTTTTGGACAGGAAGTAATAGAGCTACAGTGTGGGCTTAATGTATGTAAAGTGTTGGGTACTTCTGCACAACACTGTGTCAAGAAAGCAAGCACATCAGAACACTTTGGAGTATGTGGCTCTGTCAGGGAAATTTTCTGCTATTATTTCTTTAAATACTTTGCATATGTCATTTTCCTGAACTCCTGCATCTTTGCTAATGCCCTTTATTCTTATATTGTTGCTCTTGGCATCATCATGAAGCTTCTGCATTTTCATTTCATGCTGCTTTGTTATTTTTAAAAGTTCTATCCTTTCCTGCTCACTAATTGTGATCCTGTCTTTGAGGTTCAAAATCCTATCCTCAGCTTCCTTTAGGCAGTTTTACATGCTTTGAATAGAATTTTTTGTTTCTTGGATGTCTATTTGAGTTTGTTTCTTGAATTCTGCTTGTTTTCTATATTGTTTATTCAAAGTTTCAATCAGTTTCCCATGCTCATGTACTTTTTTCTGTATTTTTTCTTTAGCTGCATTCAACAACTCCTGTACTAAAGTTGTTATTTCTATCTTTACATGGGAGAGTACTTCTAATTTGATTTCCTCTATAGCTTGATGTAGTTGTTTTTTTATTTCCCTTGCTACCTTTTCAGAGTTTCCTGGTGTGTTACTTTTGGGGTCCTCTATTTTAGTATCTCCTATACTTCTGGTGAAGTATATGTTTGAGACTGCATTTTGATTTTTCATTTTGCCATTTTCACTCTGCATGATTTTTTCTATGTGTCAGAGGGGATCATACACACTCTTTTCAGACTCACTAAAGTCTTACTGTTAGTTGGAGGGTGTTTTACTATTGACCCAATTTATCCACTGTACACCTCTATTTTAGGGCCTTTCTCACCACACTGATACAGTTAATCTGCTGTAGTCCAAGGTTCACTGCATGTGAGCAAAGTTTCAAATTTTTTCACTCTAACTGGAGCCTGCTCAGGTCTTCTGATGTTCCAGGTGGGAGGGTGAGCCCAGCAGAAGCAGTCCAGGGCAGTTTTCAGTCTGGGGCAGGCTTCTGAGATGTTCCAGGTGGCAGGGTGCACCCACAGGGTAGGTTCCAGGCAGCTTATGCCTGAGGCAGGCTTCCTCGATGTTTCTGGTTGCAGGGCAGGACTTTGGGGGAGGTTCTAGGCAGTTTACACCTGATGCAGTCTTCTGCTATGTTTCCTGTTGCACACCATGACCACAGGGTTGGTTTCAGCCAGTTTAGACCTGATGCAGGCATCTGCTATGTTCCTGGTGGCATGGCGGGCCCACGGGGGAGGTTCCAGGCAACTTATGCCTGATACAGGCTTCTGCTATGTTTATAGGGAAAATTATAATACCCTGAAAAAGAAATTGAAAAGGACCTAAGAAAATGGAAAGACATCTTTTGTTCATGGACAGGAAGCATAAATATTGTGAAAATAGCCATTCTCCCAAAATTTTTATGCAGATTCAATGCAATCCCAATCAAAATACCACTAACAAACCTCATAGATCTAGAGAAATTATTCCTAAAATACATCTGGATCCAGGCTTACTAGCAGAATTGACACAACTGTTCATTACCTTACTTTCATATCTAAGGGGCACTATCAAACACAACATATAGTACTTCTACTTCTCTGTAAATACAGCTGAATCTTTCTTGACAATGATGCCAACTTCTGCCATTGAATTCTTAATACAGAGACACTTAGTGTTACAGAGGGTTTCTTTGCCCCAGGGCTTCAAAGCCACCTATGTGCATACTGCCATTTCAGAGCCATCAATGTGCATACTGCCATTTCAGAGAAATCTCAGAAATGAACACAAAAACCTTAAAAATTCACACATTCTGAGAGTTCAGCTGTGCAGAACTCTTTTGACTAGAAGAGCTCTATAAGTTTACCAGAGTAAAAGGTAAAACAATACATTACCTTCAATTCAGATATTAACACTGTAAAAGTTAGTTATTTACAGAGCCATACATTCCAAAGACTTCATCTATGCTGAATTCTTTTGAATGAAACTGTATCAAAGCTAGTGATGCTTTAGATCCTTGCTAGAAGAAATGGCACAAGTATTCATTTCCTTCCACTACTTCCTATGGGATTTTATGAAGCACAACCGATATTAGTTTCTACACTTGTAAAAATACAGTAAAATCACTAGGAGCTAAATTTTTCCTAAATAATTCTTATTAGGAAAACTCTTAGCAAGTTGCAGGGTTTTTCTTTGTTCCATGGATGCAAAGACATCTATGTGGAAACTGCCATTCACAAGAGCAAACTCAGAAATGGATACTGTACAACTCAGGTATTCACAGAATCACACACTCTAAAGAGTTCTGAGCAGATAAATTTTTGGACTGAACATACACAGAAGCTAGCCTAAATATAGAGGATTTCCAACAAAAGTGACGCAACTATTCATTTCTTTCCATTCATTCATATAAGCCACTAAAAAGTGCTGCATACAGTAGTTTCCACACTTCTGTGAACACAGCACAATCATTCTGAACAAAGAGACAAATTTCTTCCAGTGAGTTTCCATTAGGGAAGCACTCAGCAAGTTACATGGAATTTCTTTGCCCTAGAGTTGCAAGGACATCTGTGAGTCAGCTGCCATGCATCAGAGCATATTCAGAAATGAACACTGTACAATTCAGATATTTGCAGAGCTTCACACCCTAGAGAGTTCAGTCCTGCTAAATTCCCTTGACTGAACTGGTATTGAAGCTATCCAGTCTCTACAGTCTTTAAAACATGAGCTGCAAAATTCATTTACTTCCTTTCATTTATGTGGGACACTATAAAGCACAGCATATAGTCCACAGTTTTGTAATCACAGCAGAAACGTTCTGGACAATGAGACAAACTGCTCCCATGAAGTTCTTATTAGGGAAACATTCATCAACTTGTAAGGTGTTTCTTTACCCCAGTGCTGTGAAGAAGTCTATTTGCAAACTGACATTAACCAGAGCTCAGAAAAAAACACTGTACAACTCAGTTAGTAACAGAGCCAAACATTCCAAAGTGTTCAGCTCTGCTGAATTCTCTTGACTGAAGTTTGCCAATGCTAGCTGGGCTCTACAGGCTTGCGAGAAAATTCCACAATAATCATATTTCCTTCCATTAATTCCTATGGTGCACTATGAAGTACAACATATAGTAGTTTCCACATTTCTGTAAACACAGAAGAATCATTCTGGAGGAAGAATTAAACTTCCTCCATAGAGTTCTTTTTAGGGAAACACTCAGAAACTTGCCTGGGTTTTATCTGCCCCAGGGCTGCAAATCCATCTATGTGCAACATGCTGCAAAGCAAACTCAGAAATGAGCACTGTACAACTCAGTTACATACAGAGGCATACATTAAAAAGAGTTCCTCTTCTCTGAATTTTCAATATAACTTATATTGAAGCTAATCAGGCTTGCAAGTAGGAACTAAATAACTACTCATCTCCTATTCATTCCTATGGAGCATGATGAAGCACAACATATGGTAGTTTCCACACTTCTGTAAACAGCAGAACCATTCTGGCCCATGAGTTAAACATTTCCCTTGGAGTTCTTGCCTCCATGCTGGTCGAAACACAGCTGACAAATTCTGGAAATTATATTACAATTCTAGATGATACTTCTTAGAGTAACATCAAATAGCATGCACATTCTCAGCCACTGATCTGTACAGGTTCTATAAAGACAAAGTGAAATTCATTCTACCAAACCTGAGAAATGAACACTGTGCCTACTAGTGCTTGAAAAAGCCACACAGTTCAGATGTGCTGCCTTACATGTACTTAAGTTATACAGATATTCCTTAAGCTCTACCTCCTTGCAAATCCAAACTGCAGCTCTAGTCCTTCCCTTCCTTTCATTCCTAAAGGACTCTCTGATGGACAGATTATTCTGTACTCTAGGTAGCTGCAAACCCAGTAGACTTACTGGCAAACAGTCCTTCACACTACTAACTCTGAGAATTAAACACTGTGCCCACTATTCCTTGAGAGAAGAACACACTCCAAAGAATTAGTATATGTGGGCATCCTTAGACCAAAGTTATCCTAAACTTGCTGAAGTTCTACAACCTTTCAAGGCCAAAATGTAGATCTCTTCCTACCCTTTTTTCTTTCTTTTTGGGGGCCAGGAAGCACATAAAATCCTTCCCTCCATGCTTCTGGGAGCACAGCAGACCTATTGTGGAAAGGGGAATACAATATTACCAGAGGGTTCTTCAGTTAACACTTGTCAAGATCCAAAGACATTCTTGGCCAACTGTATGCAGAGGCTTTCAAGAGGCAAACTTGCATTTGCATAATAAAGCCTGAAAATGAACACTGTACCCTCTAGTGCTTGAAAGAGTAAGACATTGTTCAAAGAATTCAGATGTGCTGGGTTCCTTAGACTGAAGAGATTTAGAAGTTCCTAAAACTGTTCTTTCCTGCAGGCTGAAATTTCACCTTTGTTCCTTCCCCTCCATTCATTCTCAAAAGGCCATAGGAAGCAGAGAATCTCCATGCCTCCATGGCACTGGAATAACAGGCAACCCATTCTTGAAAGTGGATTGCAATTCTACCAATGAATTCTTCTTGTGGTAACACCAATTTTCATTCACATCCTTAGCCAAATGGATGCAGAAGCCCTCAAAAGGCAAAGTACCACTACTATACCAAGCCTGAGAAATGAACACTGCCCACAGCACCTTGAGAGACAGACACACTACAAAGAGTTTTGATGTGCTGGTACCTTTGATCTAGTTGTCCATTAATTCCTAAAGCCCTCCCTTATTGGAAGATCAAATTGCAGCTGCATTCCTCCCCTTATGTTCATTCCAAAGGGGCCCTAGGGAAGGATTAAATGTTCCAGTCTCCATGCTGCTAGAAACACAGCCTATCCATTCTGGAAAGAGTCTTGAAATTGTACCAGAGATTTCTTATTAGGATAATGCTCATGGAGATCTATGCATATCTTTGGTCAGAGCTCTACAACGCTCTCTATAGGCAAACTACTATACACAGTACCACACATTACAAATCATATTGGGCTTGAAAGACTTGCCTGGGTTTTATCTGGGTTTTTTCTGGTATTTTTTGGAGAGAATAAACAAAATTGAAAAACCCTTAGCTAACCTTATTAAGAGAAAGAAAGAAAAAACCCAAACTCATGCAATAAGAACTGAAAAGGGAGAAATTATGACAGATCGCATGGAAATTCAAAAGATAATGAGTAATTACTTTGAAAATCTCTACTCACATAGAGTGGAAAACACAGAGGAAATGGATG